>JAQFZC010001017.1:0-35779 GCA_034695205.1 Dicyrtoma fusca | reverse complement strand
TAGTGAAGTTAGCTATTGTATATTTTACACTTGACCTCAATTAACTCAAAGACAGCTAACTTATTCCAGCCAGCCAGGGTCGAGGGCCCTGAGATCGAAGTGTGGTCGACAAAGATCAAGGCAAACTGAAGTATCAGTCTCGTTGAGTCCGTCAACTAAGAAAGACCTGTAAGAAGAGTCCAAAGAGAAACATCCAAATCATCCAGTTACATCCGTTGTCGTCTGTTCCTGTTCTGTTCCAGTAAACGTAATAACTGCTACAGGCTGTTACAGTGTTGGAAGCTTGGAGTTATGGCGCGCCATATCACAAAGGAGAGGATAAAGGAAATCCTAGACTTGCACTTAAATAGAGGGATGGGATCAGTACTTTAGTGGTAAGCTTCGGAGTCACGAACTCCAACCATTGTATTTCTGCAAATAACTCCCGGGGGAAATAATTTATTATATTTTTATTTTTAGCGAAGGGAATAAAATTAGTAAAGTTTGTAGAGAGGGGAAATTATTCATTTTTTCGTAATATTTACGAGGCATAATATAATAATAATATAATATATTATTATTATATTATGCCTCGTAAATATTACGAAGTGAAACAAGTCCGTGTTTCATGGTGTATTAGATCAGGGGCAGTTTGAGAATTTAAATTGACACACAATTTCTAATACCACACCACAGGTTATAATCGTTTACTGCGACCTGGTTAATCCCTGAGGTCAACTAAATACTATTATTTATCTTTGAGTCTACAATTTCTACTGTCACTTGCAACTGCTGAATTCGATTTCACTTTGATAACCTCAAGCGTAGAATGTTGAATGTGAAAATAAAATAGAAAAATAAAATAAAGCTACAACAATGACGAACTTTTGCGATAATTTTAAAGTTTCGTGTCAATTATAATAATCAAGGAATGCTCAAGGAATGACAGCCGACAGGTTCTCTCCGTCAAAATCTTTTTTAATGTGAATGGTAGTTACTTTACGGACGCGGAACAAAAAAGGTCGGAATAAACTATCCGTCTTCCGTCGCTTATTTTGTTCCGTCAGCCTACGGAAGAATCCAATGTAAATCAGCAAAGCTGACAAGATGGTCAAAAAAAGTTCGAATAATTTTTCCTTACGTTGCCACAGATATTGGACAACTTCGTGCCAAAAATATAAAAAAGACAGCCATGACAACTAAATGACATTTTTTTTCGACCGGTATCTCTAGCACCAAACTCCTATTATATTGTATGATATTATTGTACTCAAAATTAATACGTTATTTTAAAATTATTAAATAAAAATAATAAATTTTTTAATTATTTCAATGATTTATGAACAGTGGTTGCCAAGGGAGAACGATGGGGGTTCCCGTGCTGCGTTTGTAGGTCCATCTTCACAAGCCATGTTGCGCTCCGCGACCACTTCGATAAGATTCACTCAAATACTAAGATGCCCGAATCGCCTGAAGATATCGACGTAGGATAGTGACTGCGACCCAACGGAGGCCGTTTTCGAGGAATCATACTATTCAATTTAAATTCAAAATTATTCATTGTTTAAAATCCCCAACCAAATCAGATCTATTATGTTATCAGCTACGAAGAATTTATTATTGCAGCATTAATTTTTTGATCTAAATTTTAAAAATCTTTTAATTTTTAATACACCGTAATTTTAAAAATAAATAATTGGTCGTGCAAAAAAATTATTAACCCTCGTATTATATAACCTAAAAAAATCAAAATTCATTTTTTTAAAAATAAACACCTAATAATTGGCTTTTTATAATTGGCAAAACAAAAAATATTCTTGTGTTGTAAAAAATATAACGGATTTCTTTCTCATGCATAATTTATACGAAAGCATTAAATTTAAGTACACAAGAAACACATAATAAATAAATTCTATAGACGATTATGATCTATAATGCAGATAGGTACTTTGTCTTAAATTACACGAGAGTAAAAATCAAAAAGTTTACTTGCATCAATTTATTATGTTTAAATGTTCGCTTTATTGTCGTCATAATAATAATATTTAAGTACAGGGTTATAATTAAGAAAATTTTTAAATCTCAACATTGTAACAAGAATATAACATCCAAAAATGATATGTAAAATCTGAATAGTATAGATCTGAATGATATGAATTGGTAGGTAATTACAATATTAAATAATTGTCTTTTCTCCATTAAAGAAGTTAACCGGCATTCTCTCCCTCAAAATTTTGCAATTATACCGACTTGGTTATTGGGATTAATAGACGGTACATGTACTAATTCATGTTTTAACAGAATCATTAATCATTAGTAAAGAACATTTCTGAGATCGCACCTCTTGCGTTACCGGCACCGGCATATTTGATCTCTGCCACATGCTATGTAAATGTCATAATTTTCCTCACATCGTCACATCTATTTAGCTTTAGAAAATATGTAGCTATTGCTAATAATTATTTATAAATTATAAAGTATTCTATTTATTTAATTCAGCAGTATTTCCTTTTAAGTTGATACGTTTTATTGATAATGATGTAGAATACTTACTCAGCACTTACATATAAGTGATATAAGGACACCTTACAAATTCTCATTAAAAAAGGGCTGAATTTTTCATTTGTATCTAATATTGTACGTAAGTAGGCACCTACATAATTATAACACTTATAAATAAGAGACAGCGAAGAAGGCAAGAAGGAAGAAGGTGCCGTTGCAGATCTCCCAGTGCCCCTTTTTCCATGTTTTTGAATTAATTTCAATGTTCTTTTCTTTGATCTCAAGATCTCACTTTCTCCCGAATGAGGAATAAAAATAAAAATAAATTAATGAATGAATGAAGATTTTTTGTTTATAAATTTGAATCCAGCGGTGCTTCCGTTACGTCACTCGTGATGTCAAACGCACCTTTGTACTTTAAATTCTTTCCAACCCGTCGACGTAGGCAAGTTTTTTTTAAAGCAACTTGAAGTCAAACTCAGATTAAGATTAAATTAATAGATTACGACATTACTTAAGTAATCAGTCATTTAATTTTGTAACTGCTGAACTACGCAAGCCTGTAGCTCCAGTAGAAAGAGCTACAGTTAAAATTAGTGATAACATTTTGCCGATTAATCCATCTTAATATTTTGCTCAATTTCAAGTTAAGCACATACAGCACTTTACAAAATGGCATTAAGGGCATTAGTTGGCGTGAAGCGGGTAATTGATTATGCTGTGCGGGTAAGTTCTTTAATTTTCAATTTTGAAACTCCAATTACCACTCCCCATGTAAATTGAATGTGTATTTTATTCGTGTGTTTCTTTACATTATCTACTTGATTTCGTAATCATGCCGGATCTAACTAATTATCAACAAGAATTACGAGCTTGTTTGAAGCTTGAAATACATGATGCAACAAGCCAACATAAGTACAGATGATAGTTAAATAGTTTGTTACGTTAGCAGTAAATACTGCATTCTACAGCGCTAGAATAAAATTTTTTTTCATTGGATGATCGACAATCCAAAGTCTAAATGTGTCATAGGTCATAAGTTTAAGTTGGAAATGTTCAAAAGAATTCTATTCTGTTCTTAATAGGTTCGAGTAAAGCCAGACAAAACTGGAGTCGTTACCGATGGAGTTAAGCACTCTATGAATCCATTCGATGAAATTGCTGTTGAAGAGGCTGTTCGACTCAAGGAGAAAAAAATAGTTTCGGAAATTATTGCCGTCTCATGTGGTCCTACTCAGAGCCAGGAAACTCTTCGAACTGCTTTGGCCATGGGGGTGGATAAAGCCATTCATGTAGAAGTTCCAGCACCAGATAGTAACAATTTACAACCAATTCACGTAGCAAAGATGCTCGCAAAGTTGGCAACGGATCAGAAAGCGGATTTAGTCATTTTGGGGAAACAGGTGTGAATAATTGTTCCGTGATGAAACTTTAAATTTTAAAAATGCAATAGTAAAATAATCGTATGCATCTTTCCTAATAATACTATAAAGTTAATTATATCGTTTCGATTGATTACTCTTTAGAAAATTCATGTAGGATCTAAATTGGGATTAATTTTTTATATATTTATGCATAATATGTAGGCAATCGATGATGACTGTAATCAGACAGCACAAATGACAGCCGCATTTTTAGATTGGCCGCAAGCGGTCTTTGCATCTAAGGTAACTAAATCGAACAATTACTAAAAATAATTGGCATAGTTATTTACTATGTTTTAACTAAACATTGAACAGAACGATAATAAAAGTAGAAAAAAGAAGTCAGTGGACATAATGGTATGTTTTTGGAATATTTCAGATTGAAAAGGATGGGGATGGCTTGACCGTGACAAGAGAAATTGACGGAGGATTGGAAACAATTAAGGTAAAACTGCCAGCTGTAATTTCTGCTGATCTTAGGTTAAATGAACCTAGATATGCTACTCTTCCAAATATCATGAAAGCCAAGAAGAAACCAATGGAAAAGAAAAGTCCAGCTGATCTAGGTGTAGATCTGGCTCCGAGACATCAGGTACGTAAATCTTGCGCTATTAAATCTTCAAAAGAACTACATCTAATTATCTCAACATCGTATTTTGTTTGTGCTTGGGCTTAATATGGCATCTATGTATTGAGGTCATGAGAGCATAAGTAACGTGTGCTAGGTATTTTTTCAAAAAATTATGCTTTTGTCTCCGTAGATAATTTCAGTTGAAGATCCACCAACAAGGGAGGCTGGTGCTAAAGTGGCTGATGTAGATGAGCTAATTGCTAGGCTGAAGAAATTGGGACGAATTTAAATACCCACCCTCCCATGTTTCGTTTTATCAGTAAATAATTTGCAGGTGTAAAAAATTTACCTATTGGAAATTGTTTTATTCAATTTAAAGCCATCAAGTGTAGTTTAAATGATTTTGGCATGTAATCGAGAAATTACAATATCTTTCAACAACAAAAATAAAGTGCAATAAAGTAAATGGGGCACGGGCACAACAATCGAAATTTCATGTACCAACTGTAACTGCATTTTATTCAAGCTCTTGTCTTACTCTGTGCTCTTACTTTATTTAGTAGAGTAAATTACTTACAGACTATAGACGATACAAAAAAATTATAACAGTATGCCGTCTACCAGGCTACGAGGCAGGTCATTAGTTAAAACAACCACCTATGTACTTACATTTTGGTTAAAATCGACAACTTTACTACCCACAGTCACAAATCAAAAAAATAATGTAAATTACTCGACCTTTATATTTACTTACTATAATGATGGCCTAAAAGTAGTTTAGAAGCTTATTTTCATTGTCGTTTGTGCACATTAAATAATTTTACATTTAGGTAGTCTAAATGAAAGTACAAATCAGTTTGATTGCTAATACAATTTACATTATTATGTTATAATAGTTATTAATAGTGATAGTATCATCTGAGATTTCATATACTTGAGAATAGCTAAAAACTAAAAACCTGATTATTTAGTTTGATATTACAACTTGATCAGTCTCATCCTGAAGTATTATATACATAAATGCTATGTATTTTATTTATTATCACTATTATTGCTACGAGGTGTGGTCAGTGAATATTAACAGTATTATTAGTATTTTTTTTAAGATTAGGTACATGTAGGAACATGAACATTATATTCCCCTCTAATCTTGATCAGGAATGTATTGGTTATTATTCTTATTATATATGGAAATGATACCTGTAAAGTAGGAGCGATTTTCTGTTACATGGCTTGAGATCCCTCTAAAACAATGAGGTTGTACATCGCTCACAGTATTACAAATACTAATTCAGAACATGTTAGGAATTATTTTATAGGAATGCTATATAATGTTAGAGAAGTCCTTTCAGTGTACTCTATAATAGGAATTTAAATTATACGCTAGATCCTTCTTTCTATAATTAGGAATTAACGTTTTCATACAGTTTTAGAGCTAATGATCTCAACACTTATTACATACTAAGAGCTTGCTCAAAATTTCGGCATCTTTCATTTTCAACAATTAGGAATTCGGATCACTCATTACTGGCAACTAATGATGCTTTATGGTTGTCATCAGACAGACTCTCGATTTCCATCACAGGAGATTCACTATTCATGCTTCCGGGAACTGTCTCATTTTCTACATCCTCCACAATTTCGATGGGATTGTTTGAATCACAGCTACTCTTATTCTTGTTGACAGTGACAACTGGTGTTGAGGATGCAGTTACGGTCACAGTAAAAAAGTCTTCATCAACCTTCTTCCGAGTTCCACTTAATTCCGCTTCCACTTCCGACCAAAATTTGCTGTCCTTCGTTTTCAATTGACTTGTGAATTTCTCGTGATCGGCTTCATTCCACGAATTCCACCAGTCGTTAAAAAGTTTTATCTAAAACCAGTACAAAATTTCACTTATCATTTACTTTAAAATGTATACATGCATTCAACATTTGAAATATCAAATTACTGCTGAATTTTGCAAAAAAGGTTGTTCAACAAACATCATTTAAAAATTTAAATTCCAACTCCACCCCAAATGACAAAGTACTGATCTTTACAACGCTGTCAAATTTGCTATCATTTATCATACTTGGCACGCAAAGAGCGACGGTGGACGTCCAGAAGTATCCAAATGTTGAAGACCATTTACAAGTCCATTGACATACTGTCCTGGTGCAATTTTAGGAGCGATGACATGAATAAAATCATCCTTTTGAAAATCACTCCAGGAACTAAACCACTGAAGAACATACGATACTTGATCCCCTGCCGAATGGTTCGCCATGGCCCCAAAGAAACCTTTTCAAACTTCAACCTGCTCACCGGAATAAAAACAATAACAATTTCACAGATCGTTCTCTCAATATTGTCAATTAATTATGAATTACACAAAGTACCTAAATTACATTCCATACTGAGTTTCAAACTCTAAAGAAAAAATCTATGTGAATTCAAATTATAAAATATCTACACGAAGAAGAACAGAAACAAGCAAATGCCTATAGTTAGGTAAACTGTACGAAATCCTATTTCTTTTTGCGTACCGATGTACATACTGAACGAAGTAATTACGTGCTTTTTGAAAACCCTAAACTTTCTAGAGTTAAGACAGCAATTAAATAAATTAGTAGGTTCGTAAAGACCATTTTGTCCTGGAAGATTGGATTGGAAGAATGTTTATTATTTTAAATAAAATAATCCTATCGACAACCATGAAAACAGTTTATTTACGTCCTTTGGAGGTATGTTCATAAACAATAAACCTGCTGAAGGTAGTAAATAAACCTAAAAGGGTCTCTGACTGATGACTGAATTCTGAAATAAAACACCAAAACCAAAAGCAAAACAACAATGGAAAAATACTGCTTACGCAAAGAGCTTTAATTAGCATTAAATGCATACACCCACAGATTTCTTATCTTATCTATTAACAAATCTACCTGCAACCTATATACAACAGTAATATTTTAATATTTTAGTTAAAAAGCACATTAACTAAATACATCATAAGGCTACAGGTAAAAGGATCCAGATTTAGAAACTTTTAGTATTTTATTCACCGTTATAACTTTTCAGGTAAAAGTTCTAATTCGAATTATTTTTAGCATGCAGAGTGCAGAGCGTTACAGCTTCAAATACGTCTATATAGATTCAGCGAGCAGTATAATAAAATTCTGGTTCATTTATAAAGAATATTTCCAAATTAAAAATGTTACAATTCAATCAGTCATCAGTTGATCAGTTAAAAACGAATAATTGAATGTAGTGTACTTAGATAAATAACTACTAAACAAAATAAAAATATATAAATTATCGCTTACTCAGTCAAAAGTACTTGAGAATGCTAATTTGATAATTGATAATTAATCATAATCAGTACCCTAATCAGTTAATCATCCTTAATTAAAATTGATAGATAGTGGATAATTCAAATTCTTACGGATGACAGATTGGTCCCAGAGATTTCTAGATTGTGTTCAGTTCAGCTGTCACTGTCAGTCAGCCTGTGAGTGCCATTCACTAAAGTAAAAGTACGGTTAGCAAGGGTTAATGGTAACGGATGGATAGTGTGGTTAGTGAATTTTTTAGTGAATCAAGATTCAAGAAGATTCAATTGATGCTGCAAAAGATGAAGAAGTTCCTCCTCCTTTGAAATGTGAGACAAGAGCGAAGAGCTGACGAGACGAGCCTCCAAAGATCCAGAGATGACAGTACTAGTGATGAAGATGAGGTCCCAACCAACAGAGTTTCTTTTTTACGCTGGGCACACACAGTGGGGTCTTTTGGGACAGGGCCACGGGGGCTGGTAGTTGGTTGGCCGTGTGTGTGTCTGTCTCTGGATTTCATTTGAATCTCTCAAGCAGTCAGTTTGCCTGTAGTGGTCTTTCAGTGTAGTGTGGATAAGAACGTGCTAGCGGAAGGTTCGCACGTTGTTCCCATTTCCAGAGCATAAATCCAAGCAATTTCTTACACAAAACGAGAGAGAGATCATCCATCATCTGCTTATATATACCTATATGCTGGACCGGGATCTGAATCTGAATTTAATTCTGACTGAGTATCAAAAAAAAAGTAATCCATTAATCCATACAAAAATCTCACACACAAAAGTAACAACATCTTATATACAATTACATCTTACCGACTGGAAGCACCTCTACCTCTATAAAAAAATCCCATCAACGATTGGCGATAGTAGGTGCTCACAATTTTATTATCTGTCATCCAAGTGTGAAAAAAATCTTTAATTATTAAATTATTATTGTGCTTTTAAATACGTATGACGTACTACAGATTCCAAAAATACAGTCAAAAGTGCATCTTGTGCATTGACTGTTGACTCTGTCAACTGTGTACTAACTGTCAACTGTAACTAATTCCATTGGTGCCCGTGCTACAATATTTATTGACTGTCCCAGTAAGTCACCAGTGTATGGTCATCAATCGTCAATTATTATCACCAATAATACAATCATTGTCAGCTTGAATTTTAAATTCTCAAATTGTCAATTGTTAGCAGGGACGCTATGACAGTGACTTTTAAAGGAAGCTTGGCACTGTACTGTATTGCGAATACCTACGACCTACTACTGGATTGTGTTTAAAAATACATAACAATTAGATAATTAATTAGCGTGCGTTGTGTGTATTCAACACTACTACTGCTAATATTTTTGTTTAATATTATTGTATACAAAAAACATAAAATTCTGACAAGGAGAGTTGTGAGTTTCAAGTTTCAATCAGCCTACTGGTGAATACTACTGACTACAGTTGACAGTCAGAAATAAATGAGTGACTGTAATAGTTAATAGTAGTAGTGAGCTACGGGAATTATAAAAAAAAAACTTTTCATCTGAACAGATTAGATGCAGCTTGTGCTTTCATTCTTTGTCATTCAGCATTTTTGTACGTTCAGCCGTGTCTAACAATTTATTGTTCCCAAGTTGGAAGTGACTGGTGGATGGAGAGTGGAAGAGCTGCTAAACAGACCGCAAATATAATAATTATTATTATTAATTTAGCTTTTAAAAAAAATTGAACGTGAATACAAATTACTCGTAGCAAGTAATAGTGGAATTGATTGACATGTGAATCGTTAAGTAAAGTTCATTCATTTTAATACTGGATTGGATCCCAAAGGTGTTTTTCCCTCGAGTTTTACATCTTTCACACGCAATCATATCCTGATTCCAAGCGAGTTGTGTTCTCTGCACCTACGGAGAAAAAACGTATACAAAAAACTCTCGACTTGGTGCGCTCATATTTTATTAATGTCCGAGTAGTTGGTATTTCTATACGTGTTTTACCAGTTTGTGGATTTGAACATGAAGTGGAAGTCAATCGGGATTAGTTAATGGAAATAACCTGAGACCGTGTCAACCGTACATTTTAATCCTCTCAACTTTAAATAATTAATTTCTTCTTTGAAATCGGTCGTACAATTCACAGTTATTGCGAATGACTCAGGTTTCCCCTCAGAATGTGACGTGACTCTCCGTACTACTTCATTATTAATGAATGGTAAGTTCTTCCTTTATTGTACTTTTTTTTGTTAGATATTAGCTGGTAATTAAGCATTCTTTTTAGTGAAATGAAAAAAAAACAATTCATTTATGCTCATGTTCATAATCATAAAATCACTCAACATTAGCATATAAATAGGCTGCTCAATTTCCCCATTTAAACATTATTTCTACCGTCAGCTGGAGTAATTATAATAAAATATGAGGCATTATATTTATGGATTACTGAAGTGTAGGGGTGAAGGGACTATTACATCTAATTCACTCTAAGTATGTATAGGCACATTGAAGCTCGCTTTTAGTCCTATCAGTATTTTATGATTTACTTGGAAAATCGTTTGGGATCTCATCGGAAACGTAAATGTGGGTTATTCATATAGAAATCCAATAAAAAAGGAAATGATATATTATTCATTCAGAGTTTCAGAGCAACAACGAGGCGAGTGCCTTGTCAGTTACGTTATGAGACTCTCTGCCTTATTACAACTAGTTTCCTAGTTTCCCCATATTCTCTCCTTCTTAAAAGTAAACTTCATATCTTGGTTGCTCTCTAAATAATATTAGTCGCAATACCAAAGCAACTATGTATAAGTTACCTTAGGTACTTACTTAATCCCAACACCGAGTGTAAAAGTGCTAGTTCAGCTTCATGGCTGACTGACTGACGTTGCTCAAATAATTTCTTGCTATAATTCACCAAAATATTCTCTCTGAATGCATTTCCTCTCCTTACTATGTATGGGACCTATAGTAGGTCCGCTACCCAGTTGGTTTGGTTGTAGATCATGTCCTGTACATATTTCACATCTCAACGTCGCTTACCAGTCCGTACTTTATGCCATGGAAGGGTTTGGCAATGAGCCATTTGTCCATCCAAGTAAAGTCTTGGTAGATAGTACAGAGAATTAGCCAAAGTACTGATATAAAATAAAACTAAGTACACATAAACGGGCATGTATTGCATTGGAGCAGAAATTACACTCATGGTTTTTATTGGAAACATTAACATTGGGAGATTGGAGGGAATTCTGTCAATATGCACAATCACTGCACTGCACTCCACTGGCACCACGCATCATCCTCAAAAAATTAACATAGATCTTTCAATTTATTCAATTCGACAATCAGCCGGAGCTCCTACTCTCATCTACTTACAGCCTCCCATGTCACATAATCATGTAATCCCATCACCACATCGTACAATTTATGGATGCTCTCTAGCTGTGATGATTACAGTGATTACCAAAGGATGTAATTGCATCTGTGGGCTGGGACTGGCAGAGAGATGATTTCAGCCATACATATTTGGGCTGACGTCATTCTCCAAATAAAATTAATACACTTTTATTATTTACAGTGTGTGGTAATGCAGGTTATTAGTGAATTAGCGTCATCACGCTAGATTCAATCCAGTCTGTCTCTGTAGACTTATGTGACTCTTTCATGTACGGAAGCAAGAGCATAGTGCTATTAAGCTGGAGTACAAGCCTATTCATTCTTCTCCTTGTCCCTCACTCTAACTCTAAAGCAATTTAATCAAACTGCTTTCTATCAGGATTCAAATCGGTTCTTACAATATTATAATAAAAATATTTATGCCGTCTGCCTGAATAAATAATCCAAAGGTGATAATTTATGCATCAGTGCTGACTGTACACAGAAGCCTATAGGTACATAAGTTCCACGGTAAATCTTCAAGAATTATGGGATTGCATATACATACACAAGTACACGGTACAAGGTGAAACTGTATGTAGGTAGGTACATAGGTACCCCCGGTTCTATTCTGCTAGAGTTTTTTATGTATAAAGTTTGTATTAGAAAAACAAATTGAATTTACCATTCGAAAATTTACTTTTTACCTAAAAATGCAAGTGTGGCACAAAAAAAAGCTGCTACAAATGGCGATACAAATACGATACAAATAATAATTTACAAAAATTGAAGCCTACTGATAGAGGGTATAATTGGAGTGCTATTCGAATTTCTTAACTATATTATTACGTAGTTCCACAGGCTATACTTCCGAACATTAGCATAGGTACGTAGGTACTCTTTCAATGTGTGGGTCTTACTTCTACTTTTAACTCATACTGCTGCTCTACAGAAAAAGTTTCGTTTTAAACACTTTTTTTGTGTTGAATACGGACCAAGAGGACAGTAAAAGGATGCGGGGTCGGTACCGGTACTGGTACGGGCCGGTGGATCCAACTAGGAATCTACATATTTATCTCTCATTGTTAGACCGACGGCTCTTCCTCGTCCGATCCCATCCCTACATATAAATAAGTAATAGGCGACTCCTTTAGGTATTTATGATAACGGTTTGAGTAAAACTATTCCACTTTAACCCACACCTATAAAAGCAGTCTCAGCGACTGTATTTTACTTGACTGTGAGACATCTTCCCCGCTGCATTACTGAGAGCCAGAGTAACACCTACCTACACTCACAAGTATAGAGTTGAGTCTGTTCCGACACAGTGATACTACCTGCCTGGCAGTCTGGCCTGGCACACTGGATAGTTTTCAAGAATGACTATTCGGTCTTGGGTCTGGAAGACCGTATCAAGTTATGGACTGTTCGTTGAGTGAGTAAGTAAGTAATAGTATAAGGTAGGTAGATACAGGGACGTTGGGTGTAGCATTTTGTAGGATGGGGAAAAGTATTATTATAGAGCCCTCGCCAAATAACCAACAGACCGACCAACAGAAACTCCCTTAAGACGATAAATTTTGCAGTAGAGATGGAGGAAGAGCAGGAAAACACACCATTATCTCCGATTTCATGTATCAAACGTCCATTTAACTTGTATTTTACTCTTAACGTTTCCACAGCAACTCTTATTTTACTTTAACAGAACAGATATCACTGGGTATTTCCCAGGCTTAGGGGCAGGGGCCTTTCAAGTGTTACGACACTTTCTCCTTTGAAAATATACCCCTGTTTTTTGCACTCCTGTAAAAAGTGCTCATCTATTTTTGCATTTGCGTTTTTAAAACGCTTCTACTATGTTTTACACCCTTTTTAAATGTTAAAATCATTATTTGCACGTTTGAAAAGGCTAATTTAATGTTTCAACGCCTTTTCAAAAGGTGTACATCTATTTTTTCATTTTTTTGAACTGCAGCTGTTACATTTTTACACGTTTTACAAAAGCTAATACCTATTTTCACATTTTTGAAAAGGCTGCACTTTAGTGATGTTTAAAAAGTGAGAATTTGTTTTTGTCTTTTTTTGAAACTTTGTTTTGAATAATAAAGTTAGTCTTTCTCTTTATTTCTACCTCTCTTCGAAGCATTTTTTCATCCTAAATAGTAGAAGGCCGTCATAGTTGCGAGGCTCCTACTTACATGTACATTGACGGGGCCGTTTGGCGTTAAGCCTCCCTGTATGGATATAAGATGCTATTATACAGGACGGACGGACTCAATCCTCTTTCTTACATACTTTGCTCGTTCGTATCATCAAAATGTGCTGCGTCAAGTACCCTGCCATTTATATACCATGTACCCCCTCTGCTCTAGTCGTAGATTCTTAAAAGTTACGTACCTAGTTACGTTACGTTACGTTTTATGGATGCATGCATGCAAGCTGTTACAGATTTACTACAGTTATCTCTTCTCGGCTCTGTTCTACTCCGCTCTGGTCCTTCTTCTCTGTCTCTCTCTCTCTTTCTACTATGCGCTTATGCGGAAGTTTCTAAAAATATCCGGATCCAAATGTACCTAGTTTCTCTAGGTAATTACTACGTAGTATACAGGACTGACAGAGTGCACTGTAGTCTTGTATTGTACACTTGTATTTTGTAGGCTTACCTATGTGTGTGTATGTGTACTGTTGGTCTGGAATCCGAATCCGAATCGGAGAGTTGGAATAAATTGGACCCTTTGTTTGCAACGTACCTACATTCATACCTATACGTAACCGTAGTCACTGGAATGAAATGCTCTGGACGCATCTATTAATTGCACCTTCTATCACTCTTAACTCGAACTGTTACGATCCGATTAGATTAAGCTTGCATTAGATTAAGGACAAACTAAGCAAATGATGCCCAGTCTTCCGTTCTTCAGTGTCTCTCTCTCTCTCTGTCTGTATAAACATTGTGCAGTGCAGTAACTACAGCTTAGTGGACGGGGCACATTTTAAATGTTTCATTACATTAAACTTTATTTACATGGGCACTTTATTTCCCCATTTTCTACGGCATTCAGAACACAGTACCTCTGAAATGAACAGAGCCATTGTCGTCTATACAGTGGTGGTACAATAATACAGGATTTTCTCATCAACTGTGTGTACAAAGTACAGTTTCCAACTTTGGAGAAAAACATTTATTAGCTTTCGTGTGTCATGTCATCTCGTGTCATGTCAAGCGTCGGGGCTAATGTCAATCCCAGTCACAACATTATCATCAATTTACTAGATACCTAATATAATCATCACAAAAATAGTACACTTCAGTAGTGGTTCTGTAGCTTAAAGCTTAAAGCAATGCCTATACGTACTATAATAGGTATAACTAGGTACCTATATGCATTTTATACAGGTATGCGAAGCGAAGGGCAAAGCATTTACTTTTTTGCCCTTGACCTTTCTGATGCCTTTACAATATTATTTTTTATGTATTAAAATCTCGTTTCTCTCGTCTGGATAGCAATCTTTTCATTAAACGCTCCCTTCACCTACAGTCGCATTATAGTGTGGAGAGACTTGTACTATGTAATTATAATTACATGTAGTATGTGCCTACTACGTCCAATTACGCCAGTGTGCAGATTATTTATAAGGTTTTAACCTTAGTGGCGTTAGTACATAGATGTAGGTATATCTTGTATGTCTTGAGGCATATAGAAGGTATCTTGATTTATTTTTGATGGCTATATCTCTGTAAGTTTAAAATGACGGCTAGTAGGAAGGTGCATAATTATTATACATAAATGGGGGTAGGGGTAGCATTGTAGGTAGGTAATTATATGTATAGTGTATGTCAGTGTCAGAAGAGGGGCTATTGGAACAATCTATTTCAAATTAAACATGCATATTTCGGAAAATTATTGTCTACACGTTCAACGTTAGTAGTAGTGTTCAGACAGATTTGGTTAGATAAGATTTGAGTTTATGATGTGTGTGAGGCATCCGTAGATGAAATCAACTGGAGAAAACGCCTATCGTGCTTATTCATAAGATAGCACTAGAGATGTGATTATTATTCATTTAACAATAGTCGCATGGGCAGAAGGACTTCTATCCGTACCCTTAGATATCGTGGATGAAGAAGCATTGTGACGAAAGCCCAGAGCCCTCCCTTTAAAGCATTATTGTGACGATTCAGTCTGATTAACTGTTTACTCAAGTGTCTGTATAAAAAGGTGTAAATGCCTACTTTTTACACTTTTTTAAAATCGTAAAAACTGTAGTCACACGGTTCAAAAAGAGCAAAAAACTGATTTGCACTTTTTTAAAAACGCGTCAAACTGCTATTCACACCTTTTTAAAAATGCGTAAAACTGCTATTCGCACTTTTTTAAAAAAGCATAAAACTTCTATTCACACTTTTTTTTAAATGCGTAAATTGCTATTCACACTTCTTTAAAAATTGCGTAAAATTGCTATTGGCACTTTTTAAAAAATAGTAACCAGCTACTGACACTTTTTAAAACAGTAAAACAGCTACTGACACTTTTTAAAACATAGTAAAACTGGTATTTACACTTTTCAGAAATGTGTAAAATGGTATTTTAGTCTTTTTCGAAAATAGTAAAACGGGCATCTTGGACCTTCGTCATAAGGCCACAGTGCTTCTTCACGGGCGTTATATACACAAATGCTTATGTATGTACATTGCGCATTGCTTTGTCTACAGTAAACTTGCTGACTCTCGCAAATGCGTACTAGTAGAAGGATATTAGCGTGTATATTTGATGGGGTTAATTTATCTATAACAGTACTGTGTAAGTTTCCAGCAGGCATACATGCAAGAAGATGTGACTGTGATAGAGATATATCCATAGAACTATGCACAGTACTACTACTACTACACAGAGCAGAGTCGCTTTTGCTCACAAGAAGTAGAAAAAGGGTTTCGTGCGAGTCCCAGTCAAACATGACAGGGATAGACAGCAATCATTATAATGTGTCAGTCAAAAAATGGTGAAATGTATACGAACATAGTAATATTTATGAGATAAGAGCGTTTGTATTTGTCTCTTTTATTTTATATGTATAAAAGTACAGTTTCCTTGAGGAATGAGCTTTACTATGTATATATTTATGCTGTCCTATATTTTTTTTTAACATGAAGGCAATTTTTATCTTATAACTACATCTACCTGTTTTTAAATTTAATGGTAAACGAGAGAGAGAGAACAGTTCTTCATATTCCTCCGAGTTTTTCCACTTTTGTAGGTTCTCTTTCTCTCTCTCTCTGTCTCTGTGCTTTCAAATTTCAATGTTTACATGTTTCATAGCTATGGCATGGAAGTAAAGTAAGACTTTTATTCTAAAATGTTTATTCATAACCAAATTCAAGTAAAAGTGAGTGTAGGTAGAGACAACTATTATGTTTTACTACGTCTTCGGATTGCATTATACATTACGGACAATGCTCAGAGTTCTCCTTGAGAATTGACTGTATAGACAAATCTATGTAATTATATATTATGCCTTGTGCTGTAAGGAGCTGTGTAGTTCCAGTTCGAGGTAATATTTGTAGGAAGAACATGACTGCACGGAACATATCATAACAACAAAAGTGTATTTAAGCATTTGATGAAAACTTGAAGAGAGTTGGTTCTCCTAAGTTGATGGGGTAGGCTCAGTTTCAATTTATTTATTTTGTATTCAAAACAACTACGCCAAGTAAAGAAGTAACGCTAGATATATGTTTACAGGGATATTTACACAGTTATAAGGGGCCTTGCAAATATGACGGCATTCGATTTAGGAGAGTCAAATATTAGTCCTTTCCAAAAGGTCAAAACGTTAATTAACTTAACTATTAATTTGATTAAATTACTTATTTATTGTTTAGAGAAGGGAGATTGTAAAATATGATAGTAACATATTGAAAAGAAGTAAAATGTGATATTGCCCTTTTTCAAAAAAGACTCAACATCATATTAACATTTTTTTAAAGAGTAACAAGTGATATTCTATGTTTTTAAAAAGAGGATAAACGTGATACTATTGTTTTTAAAGAATATAAAACATAAAATAGCACTTTTTAGAAAAAGGTTCAACACAACCAAAAACCCTTTGAAAGTTATAAAAAACATAATATTACATTTTTTTAAAAAAGGAAAAACACAGTATTAGCTCTTTAAAAAGGTGCCGTAGATGATCTAAAAACTTTTTTAAAAAGGTAAAAAGTGATTGTAACATTTTGAAAAGGTAGAAAACATGATATTACGCTCTTTCAAAAAGGGTAAAACGTAATACTAACATTTCAGAAAAGTGTACCACATGTATTTCGGACATTTTCAAAGCGAGCATTTGTATGTATGTATAGCGTCATATTTACGGGGCCCCTTAGAAAAGTACAGCTTTGAATAAGCGCAATGTGACGTCCACAAGTAGGTATGTAGATTGCCTTTAATATAATGTTTATTTGTATACGCTCATGTCCTTCCTTCCTGCCATCTTCTTCCCTCTGTCTCTCTCTCTCTCTCTCTCGCTCTCTCTGCCTTCAGAATTCAAAGGGAATACGGAGTGCCTCCAAACAGACGGACAGACAGACACAGAGAGAGAGTGGAAGAGAAAACAAGAGTAGAAGGGAAGGCACACTGCAATGCAAATAAATGGTCTCTGCTCACACATGAATTTTCTTTCCTTGATTTTATAAAAGATAACCAAAGCATTATTTCCAAATGTCCTCACGGCTTCAGCCTAGAAATATTATATTATGTAGGAGGCATTTCAAATTTTTACAAGTCGACCATACAACTTACTACTTTGTAGAAAGCACGGCAGTACAGAGTACTTTGTAGCAACAGCAACTATACTTTCATTTCGTGTAGAATATACCTAGGCATGCACATTGAAATTATATGACTGTACACACAATTAGACTTGTTTGATTTAAAATATTTTGTATGATTGAATTATGTTGGAGAATTGTCCTCAAATAAATACATGGAGACTTGGAATTAAAATTTAAAAGCAAAGTAAATATGTGCAGAGGCACTTAGGATAGTAGTAGGAGTATTATTATTGTGCTCAAGTACGACTGCTCACAAATACTGCAGTACTACAGCCTTCTCTGTAGTTATAGCCAAAAGTAAGAGACATGTTGTAGGTATCTAACGTATTATAGTTAGGTAGGTACATGTCATCTAGGGGGAAAGAAAATGACAGGAATTATCGAGAATGCTTTAGCAAATTCATGCCCTTTCCATGTATACTATCCTTTGACATTTGACATCCCATGGAATAAATAAGTGCATGTAGTCGAGAATAGTAGAATGGGGGAGCTGTATAATGCCGTAAAACTATGGAGCATCTACCTACCTACACACAAAGTAAACGATTACTTTCCCATTTGATTGTGAGTTATGCGGAGCCATAAATATAACTTTATTCCTACAATCATCCATCATACATGTTTTCATCGAATATTTACTAGTTTAATTAAACAAACCAACATGAACTGGAACAAAGCATATTATTTTCTTTCCAATGGAGATTGAATGTGTGTGTGTGTGTGTGGCTGTGTTGGAGGCAGTAAGGGCCTTCACATATTCAGTTTCTATAGTCCTAAATCCTAAACTTGTACATATACATACATACATCTATGTAGAGCATTATTCTCCATACTAATATATGAGACTGGTTTTTTGCCTTCGAAAATTTTCAAGTTGGAGTTGGAATTTGTAACGGATCGGATCGATATAAATCATCGATCTTTGTGTAGTTGTATACTTGGGGTCTCCGTGTGATTGATTTATACTTTTAATTCAAGTAACTTTTTTTCCTCTCGATTCTCATGGATCTGGAGAAGCTTTCTAGTTTGCTTCTGGTTAGTTGCATACTACATATACTGCTGTTACAGATATAGGTACCTATTAGAAACCTAGCTATACTCGTTCCATACAGATTGTGTTGGCCAATGTAATAAGTAGCTTGTTTGTTCCTGACTGCACGTTGATTGTGCAGAATCGGTAAAAAGGCTGTAGATCGTAAAATTGTCGAATACTTATGGGAAATTTGTTTAATATGGGAGTGTGTTCCTACCATCATACCTTGCATAACTTTTATTAGGAATAGTAGGAGCCTTGCAAATATTTTTTGGCACACAATTTTAGGGTCAAATGAATTGTTTACCAAAGGTCAAGAAATTAATTGATGTGTTTCAAAAAAGGCAAGCTGTGAGAGCAGCATTTTAAAATGTTGTATAATTTGAAATTACACTTTTTCAAAGGAGGCTAAAATTTATAATATTAGCGCTCTGAAAAGTTTCACAAACTTAAAATAACTTCAAAAAGGTGAAATGTGAATAAAAAGTTTTACAAAAGTACTTAAACGTGATCTGGCACTTTTTCAAAACGACAAAAATTAGTATTAACGTTTCCAAAATATGTTGAATAATCAATGTAAGCATTTTCAAGCCCCCCACTTGTATGATGTCATATTTGGAAGACCCCTTGCAACTTGCAGTACAGTAGTGTAGAACAGTAACGCCGTGTCATACATTGCTATCAGTTCTATTTCTACGTTATTCAGTTCTATCAATCTTAAGTTTGCTATTTATAAGTCGATCACAACCACACCCTAATTTGCTTCAATCCATTCCAATGTATCTGTACAAAAGCAGACAAAAGTGTTATTTGCGCAAAGGTCTGTGTGTAGAAGAGGAAATAAAGTGGGCTCCCAAGTGTTATAATGGTTTGTGTAATTATGACTGTATAAGGACTATTCCCATTAATGAAACATCCTTTATTATAGTGCAGTAAACTGGTTAAGTGGTCACCGGGGCTATCAAGATTCACTCAGTCAAGTTAGCACAGAAGCTGTAGACATGGAAATGGATGAGTCAGTGAGATCAGATGCTAGGAAAATATGCCAAGTGTACATGTGTATGTAAAAAATAATTCATGAATAAAGTCCCTTTTATTCTTTTACACCAATAAACGTGATCATTTTGAAAACTTTATGATTTGGACGTAATCAGAAAAACATACGCGACCAGATATAACCTATAAAGGACTGGATGGAATTATTTCTAATATCCTATTTGGGTCTCTCAACTATGACGTCATACAAATGATTTTGTAAAATGTGTAAATAACATGTTTTTCACTTTTTCGAAAGCGTCACTTCCATCATTTACACCTTTTCAAAATGTTACTATCATGTTATGCTTTTTCTGAAATACGTAGTTACCATGTTTTGCTCTTTTTGAAAAGCGTCACTTCCACATTTTACGCTTTTTCAAAATGCTACTCTCATGTTTTGTGTTTTCTGAAATGTGTAGTTACCGTGTTTGGCACTTTTTCAAAAGCGTCAATTCTACAGTTTACACCTTTTCAAAATGTTATTTTCGTGTTTTGTCTTTTCTAAATTACCAATGAGTTACCATGTTTTGTTCTTTTTCAAAAGTTTCACTTCCACTATTTACACCTTTTCAAATTCTACTATCATGTTTTGCACTTTTCAAGAGCGTCAATTCTACCATTTGCACCTTTTTAAATGTTAAAATCCATTTTTACCTTTTCCGAAATGTGGAGCTATTATTTGTTTTGAAACTTTTCAAAACGTTAAAATCAAATTTTACCCTTTTAAAAGCGTCCGTTCTACCCTTTACAATTTCTCAAAACGCTCAAAGAATGTTTTGCCCTTGCTGAAAGGCTTCTCCAACCTATAGCTAAATATGTAAATCTTTCGATGTCGTATTTGCAAGGCTCCAATTTCCATTGACAATTATAACTATTTAGATATCCAACTATTAAGATGGATGGAGGCACCCATTTATACATTGTCTATGCGCATATATTTATATAGTTTTTGTAATGGATTGGAACGTGACGTGAATTTATTGGAGGGATGCATGAGAGTGAAGAAGGAAGAAAAAAAAATTAAAATGTGTACAAATAAATAATTCTTTCACGACTGCATATTATAGGAAGCTAGTTTGTAGTTTGTATGTTCCTGGGTACTGATGTGGGAGTATCAAAAACATTTCTGTGAGATGTGAGTTGTATGTTATCAGTAGTAACGCAACTCTCGGACAGAACAAGAGCAGAGCAGAACAGAACAGAGAACGTTGATATTTACATACGAGCTCACTAGTCAGTAGTCAGTAGTGCCTTGCCTTCCCTTCTCATGAGAGTATATAGTTTTTAACTTTTCCAGATTACTACTCTTTTTTAACTGCCGTCATGAATCTTAAACATTTTTTATTTCCTGGTATTTAAATGTCGTTATCAAATAGTTAATCGGTAGTAATCTCTGTAGGCCAAATAAAACGTAAAGTTACGGCCTCCAGTCCTTTTCACTTGCATACATAATGGGCTAGAGAGGCAGAGCCCGTCGTCGTTACAGCCGCTCGTCAACCTACCTACCTAAGGTTCCCATTATATAATGTTTTATGTGTCCGCTCCGTGCTGACGATATAGGAGCCGATACGAGAGGTATACACGATTAACTCTTTGCTTTGCTTCTGTTCTCGGGATGTGTAATCAGGCAAGTCAATTTATTTATGTGTGTACACAATGCACTGTACTGCGTCTGTAGAAGGGAAATATATAGAGCAGTGATGCAAGGCAGTGAATGTCAGGAAAAAACATTGAGTTAACAGATCTGAATTGTAAGTCAGAATTTGTAAAGTTTGTATCTGTAACAATGGAGAAATAGGCATCGCTACTGGAGATGCAAAATGAAGCGCTGGCTTCAGTTCTGTACGACATTTTGCATCTTAACCTTTTCGAAACGGTAGTTTATCCAATTTTACATGTGTCTAAAAACGATAATTTCTTGTTTTGACCATTTTTAAAAGTTTTGGTTACTAGTTTGGCCTTTCTGAAAATGCTAATATCTTGTTTTGACCATTTGTAAAAGTGTCAGTTACTAGTTTTGACCTTTTTTAAAAGTGTTAATTACTAGTTTTGACCTTTTTTAAAAGTGCTAGTTACTAGTTTTGACCTTTTTTAAAAGTGTTAATTACTAGTTTTGACCTTTTTTAAAAGTGCTAGTTACCAGTTTTAACCTTTTTTAAAAGTGCTAGTTACTAGTTTTGGCCTTTTTTAAATGTTTCAGTTACCAGTTTTGACATTTTTTAAAAGTGTTAATTACTAGTTTTGACCTTTTTTAAAAGTGCTAGTTACCAGTTTTGACCTTTTTTAAAAGTGTTAATTACTAGTTTTGACCTTTTTTTGAAAAAGTTTATTGTACAATGAACACTTTGTCAAAGCATTCTTTCCATGGTTGATAGCGTAGCAGTTCCGAATAGGTTAAGGAGCGATGTATGTATGTATTATACAATTATACATCTACGTTCTTACAGTTGAACGCTCCTTTACAAAGTTATTAAAATGAATGCAGTTTTTTTCTTCAACGCTCATCATCATCATCTATCCCATAATTATTATTAATATTTCTGTTTGCTACTCCCGTGGCGTTAACCTAATCAGGAATTCAAGTCCATGTACCTCTCGTCTGCCGTCCATCTACCTACTTAAAAGGGATTCAGAAGCCGTTTCGTTTCTTTCTTCTCCTCTTGTTGGGATAATAATGGGAATTAAATTGGAGAAGACAAACTTTTCATTACTTACCTATCATGTTGCGCAACCAAAAGGAGAGTAGCTACCTCCTCTATCCTAATAATAATATACCTACAAGTTATTGAAATGGTCTTCTGTCTTTTTAAAAGACTCCTGATGCGGAGTTAGTTGACTTTTTGCTTGTTGTTTTTTTTGTGTCGTATAACTTTTTTTTAAAGTGCCTCCCTCCATCAGCTGGTGCATCCATACATATATAATTACCTATAGGGACACAAAATACAAAATACAAAGTAAAGTTAATTTATTTTATTGTAGCACACAAAGCAGAGCTCGTCGTTTATCGTTTACTTCTAGATAATTTGGAATTGCTTTTCGTTTGTTTATAATGACCCAATGGATAGGTAGGTACATACAGGTTATGGCTATGGTTATGGCTGTAATGGGCCTGAAAAAAAGTTGAGAAAAAAAGGACAAGTTTTAAAATGTGGTTAGTAGCAGCAACGAGATTTATTTGTTTTTGATGACGGCAAAGAGAGAGAGAAGCTAAAAAAAAAGTAAGAAGCAAGCACCTTGTTTTTTCCCTTTTGTTGCTCTTGTGTATAAATGTACAGAAAAACAATGGATTCACTTAACTTACAGAGTTCACAGTCAGCTTTTAACTTGTCGTTAGTGATACTCACAGTCTTATACAGTTACTACTATGTTTGTCTTTTCAACAGCATTTCGGGTCTACAATCCAAACCTTAAGTTAACTTGACACTCCGCACTGTTATTATTGTTCGTGATTGTGGCAGTAAAAACACTGGAAAGGGCCACTTTTTTGAAATGAGTAAAGACCGTGATGTTTTACACTGTTTTAAAAGGTATAAACCTATTTTTTCATTTTTGGAAAAAGCAGATATGTACTTACTACGTTTTTACCCTGTTTTAAAATGATTAAATCCAGTTTTGAATGTTTTGAAATTGCTGGTATCTTGTTTTTTAACCCAGTTTGAAAGCATTATTTTCATTTTTGCCTTTCTTTCAAAGCTCCTTTCAAAGGCAATTTCTATCAAGTCATAATATTTACAAGGCTCCTAATCCTGAAAGAGGCATTAGCTAAATCTGTTTTGGTGGTCGTCAACGAGGGAATAATGATGCCAGCAGTAGTGTGTATACTTATCCTTAGGCTTCTACTGTAGTAAGTACCTAGGTACATATGTATAAATAACTGTATCTAGGAAAAGCAAAGAAGTTTTATAGAGTTTACAATGAGATTCCACCCATTCAATTTCACTTAGCTTCTCCTTTTTAAAGAAGATTATATGAGATAAGATTTAGTGGGATGAAAGGGAAACTTTGATTTGTTTTTGAATTAACAGACGGTGGATAAAATAACCATTAAACAGCCGGCTTCAGCAGTGTATTAGTTTGTTGATACTTTTTTAAATCAGAAATTACAACAACTTTACAGTAATACTACATACACTTTATATAAAAGTAATAAGAAGATCGTTTGTAAAGCAAGTCCCAGAATCTGAACAGATCCTTCCATGAATTATTATTAGAAATCATGGAAATTAGTTCACGGGTGTACATACATCTGTATCACATCTATCCCATTGTGATGTTGCTTATATGTATAGGTACTTGTACATTACACTGCACTGTTGTGTTGTGTTACTTCAAAACAAAAAATGGTTACTAATTATAGAGCCCCTAGCTAGCTTTTAGTGAAGGGAATGACTAGGTTTTTGTATACCTAAGGATGAACAAAGTAGTGTAAAATGATCAGGTGTGCACCCTAATGAAATGTGCATTCGATGCTCTGTCCAGGCTGTATACCAAGCCAGGCCAGGCTAGTAATTACTAATTACGGTACGAATAGCAATGGAATAGTGAATAGCATTATAGGCCAGGGATTCTATTGTAGATTGTATAGTTACTGAGGGGTCTTTCAACTATGATGTCATAAAATCGACTTTTTTGAATGGTGTACATAAATGTCCTGTTTTACACTCTAAAAAACTCGGAAAAGAGTAAGTGCTCCATCGTCATATTTGCATGGCTCCTGACTAGAATACTAACTAGTAAGTGTCTGTATAGCAACACACTCTACTTTGCTTATAGCTATATACAACTTATAATGTTCTGTGTGGTGAAGCACGTAGTTTGAAGTTGCATG
Organism: Dicyrtoma fusca; assembly: GCA_034695205.1. Taxonomy (NCBI): domain Eukaryota; kingdom Metazoa; phylum Arthropoda; class Collembola; order Symphypleona; family Dicyrtomidae; genus Dicyrtoma; species Dicyrtoma fusca. The sequence continues at coordinate 10,909 of JAQFZC010001017.1, read as the reverse complement.
AGCTTGTAGTTTATAGAGCCTGCTTAGTATATGATCGTGAAAAAAAGGTCTCTATTATTATGAGGAAGATTTTTATTTCTCGTAACTTTAGCCTTGGAAGTTTCAAGGACCGATTTTTTTCATGTTATTTTGTTGTATTCGTATGTACGACCCATCTACATACCTGTATAGACCACCATTTCGAACTTACCTATGCAACTAATATGCTATTAGGTACACCTTTATGTTCACTGGCACTGGTACTACTGGACTGGACTGATGACTATTTTCTATTAGTAGGCAGTGTATTGTGAATGCTATACCTATAGCCCTAGTCCTATTACATAGTAGTACTATAATATGCCTGCCTGGACTGAGCGTGTCGTAAATTACAAATATATTCCAGAGTTTTTTTTCTCTCTCTCTCGTATAATTGTGTAGTCTATAATCTCTGTTCTATAGATAACAAGAACAGCTTTATGGTAGAATATGTATGTATAAGTATACGTCATACGTAAAAGAACAATAACATGCCTTGAGTATAACCATGTAAATGTAAGCTCTCAGAATTTGGGATAAAATGTATCTATAATTATATTCTAATGGTAGGGATTATAAAGGATTTTTTAATCAGACTTTTCCATATATTGCCATGCTAAACTTGTAAATATATTTTTGCTTCACGCTCTGCTGTATGCATGTATGTAGAGATCTTATGTGTGGGACTGACGTGCGTTCCCTTTTTATACACCTATTTACCATTTTAAATTGCACAAATTAATTTCCAAGCTGTAGCATTTTTTTTTTATTTCTTAGTAACGTGGTAGTACGTTATGACTATCTACTACAGAGATTGAGAAGTGTTTGTAATACGCATATTCGTAAATGGGCTCTATTGCTCACGATTATTTTGGTTAGTCATGGTGTCGTTGATGAATTGAAGTTGTATTTTATACTTTGCCTTTTTCTCCCTCTTTTGTGGTCTCTTATTTTCTCACTGTTTTTTAAAGTGGTGAAAAAAAGCTGATTTGAATAGATACCTAGGTAGGTACATTTAAATTTTGTGTTTTTATTTTTATTTGTGTGAGTGCCATTGCAGTATTGCAGTATTACTGTGAAATAGAAATAGAACGCACACTCACTGTAGTTACAACATCCCTATTCAAAAGTTTGCGTCAACAGACACGGAATTAACTGTTTATTCTGTTATTTTTAAGGATTTAAGGATGCGGTTTCATTTTTTGGAAATGTTCACTCTGCAATAAAAATGTAGGTAGGTACGTATTATGCGTTTGCGGTTAGTTTATATAACGAGATATTATTTACGAGCAGTCAGATAGTGCTAAAATTGAGCGTGCATTATTCAATTAATTTTTTTACACGTTTAAAACGCAAGCGTGAAATACATAATGAATAGCAATTTTTTTTCTTCTGCCTTTTAAAAGGATAGTGTAATGTTTGCCTATTATTTTTTTTACATAAGAATAGGAATCAGTGTAATGTACAAGGCGTGTCCATTTCTTCCAGCAAGCGGTGTGTAATTAATAATGATTGCTCCTGAAATAAAAAAAAACAAAATAAAAACAGAAACAGGGGTAGAATAATAATTATCATGTTAAAATAATCAGCTCATGGCTTGTTTCCATGTTTCGTGGTTTCTCCAGCACACAAGAGAAAAAATGAACAGTGAGACCTGGTCACGACATGTGATTTTAATTTCCCAGCGTGGACCGTGTGGCTCTGCAGAACATAACTACATAACTCACGTCAGTCAATAACTTTGTACTAATTATCTGATCCACTGACTACTTGTGCTGACTTAGCAATCCTGAATCCTGACCAAAGATAAGTTATTGGTTTTGGGCTCAGGTTTTTTTTTCCAACTTGACCAACATAACAACACCAAGAACAGTGTGCAATTACTTACTGTATCGACACAGCCAAGAGTCAAGCCATATTATTGTGCACTTGAGCCTTTAGCTTTCAAGGTTAGTGTATGCAATACATAATAGAATAGAAATGTGTGCATTATTATCCTACGTTGAGTGAATGCAAGGACGTACTGCTTTACAAATCACATCTTACAAATCATAATACGACTCATTGCTTTGTAACTCTCTGCTCAATTCCTTAATGAAAAATGCATGCAGCACTAGTTATGAATAGAAAAAAAAGTTCCGGTATTTTTTTCCTCCTTGACTTTGACTTACTGCCACACTTTTCCCATTTGTAATAATTACAATTGCAATATTGCAGTTGCAATTTTGCCAACGATAATTAAGAAGGAATAATAATCCAAACTTCCATATAATTTACGACTTCTTGTTCACCGCATCCATTTTTAGTATTTTTGTAATGAAAATCAAGTAGGTACCTAAAATAGTAAGTATAGAGGCTTGCTGGAACGAAAGCTTGCTTTTGCTCTTGAATACAGAATACCTGTACCTACATATTTCTCTTCATTTTGAAAAGATGGGTTTAAGGATGGCAAAGAAGAAAGCAAGATGACACAACTATTACGTAGTCTGTATTATGCGTTCTCATCTCTAAAGATGGTCTAGTCTGTCTGGTCTTGTGTAGTTTTAAAAATAAAAAAGATGTTGTTGTAAAATAAAAGAGTGCACATTTTATGGTAACGTCAGTGTTTATGCTTTAGAAAAAGATGAACCCTTTTTAGGGTCCTTTGAAAAAAGTCAACAGAATGAGGGAAGAAAGTAGACAGTCAACAAAACAAGTGTGCTCTATATATGTATATACAGTACAGGACAGAGCCTATTCAGTGTGTAAGTATGTATAGACTGATATAGAAACAGGATAGTGTGAGTGAGTGAGTTTAGGGAAAGAGTTACAAACTCTTTCATAATCCTAAGCTTGATGAAACTTTTTTTTTCTGTAGAGAGACTTTGAGACCTGCTTGTTCCTTGTTGAAAAAAAAGCAACTTACATTTTACTTTTACTAGTAGACTTGGAATGATGAATGGTATCGATTTTTTCCCGTGGATCCTTTACTTCACTTCGACGAGCTCTGTATTTTTTTTATATAGGTACTTTTGCACAATTATAATTTCTGCTCTATATACATACCTACCTATATAGATACCTAGTTATGTACATCACGTGTATGTTTCCCCAGACGGAAGGAAAGCGAGCCCAACTCATATTATGATTAATAACTTTTTTCTTGAAAAACGTTTAAACCTCTGCTCTGGACGAGGGTCCGTAAGTACCTTCAAACCTAAACTGTACCTACATACAAATATACTACCGCTACCTACTTATAGTTTATAGTCATAGCCTAGACTAAGATTTTATAGTTATAGCCATGTCTATGTTATGTTTTGCTAGTCTACCTCGTGTTAGACGTCAGACATCCCAACCAAAAATCTCATATTTTCACACCACGTTGGTCAGTCATATATTACATAACTCCCAAGTCCCAAAATAAAATATCGCTGCTTCTATTCCCAACTGGTAAACCAATAAGTTGCTGTTTACATATATCTACTACAATTTAACACTTTCAAAAGGTGTAAGATTATAAATTAACATTTTCGAAAAGGTATCAAACTAGCAATGCACACTTTTAAAAAGGTCAAAACTAGAAATCAACACTTTCAAAAAGGTCAAAATTAGAAATCAACACTTTCGAAAAGGTCAAAATTAGAAATTAGTCCTTTTAAAAACATCGAAACTAGAAACCAACGTTTTCCAAAAGGTGCAAAACTAGATATATTGCTGTTTCGAAAAGGTTAATAAGAAATGCGTCATTTTGTATCTTAAGCAGCGATATGGTTTTGCAAATCCTGAAAACTTTACAGTAGTTTTGATAAAATTCCTCCCGAGATACTCTACATAGGACGGAGTACGTACACGTTCAAACAATACAATTAGTACATTTTGCTTTTGCGGGGAAAAGTAGAGATAGCACATCCCTCGTCCCTGGGGGGACGCTATATATGTATCCGTGGGGAAAGCGTATGTGTGTATGCTCGTACATAGAGATGCCAGTGAAATGGCGTGATAGCTTGACACCTACCAACCTGTCTACTGTCTTCGGCTCCCTTCCCCACGAGTACATATACATTGGTAGTTTAAGTTTGTACTTTTGGTGTTTACTTTGATGTATAGTTAAGTGAGTCATGAGCTGTGTGCTGTACGTGTGATGTGCGTAAGTTTGTTGTTGGTTGTTTGAATTGAATTGGAGGTAATATAGCGCGATGTGTGTCAGACTAGGAGAGAGAGAGAGAGAGAGCGAGAGAGAGAGAGAGAGAGAGAGAGAGAGCGTGGAAGGAAGGGGGGAAGGGAGTCTAGTGCCGTTCCAGGGATCAGAAGACGAAGAAGAGGAGGGCGAGAGAGATTTTCTTGGTAAACTTAAACTACTTTCTTTTCGGACTTTTACAAATTGCTACAGATGGATGGAGAGAAACATTGAAAACGACTCAGATGCTTGATTGAGCTCACTTGAGAGATGAATGTTCTCTTTTTTTCCCTTCTTCTTCTCCATATGTAACTTTTTCCTAGAGAGAGACAGATGGACGTGAGTCTAATGTGTATGGACATGAGAGGAGAGCCAATATATAATACATAACTAACACAACAGAAGAGAGCTCTGGATTATGTGGCTATACACTCTATCACACATCCACCTTTGCAGAGCAAAGTAGACAAATAGACAGGCAGGCATGCAGACTTACAAATTATCCAAAGAGAAAAGTTGCCCTTATGTACCTACCCTCCTATAGATAGGCTCTACAGGGGCCCTGCAAATACGACACAATCACTTTCGGGTCAAACGAGTCATTTTCAAAAGGTCAAATAATTCACTTATAAATACTTAATATATGAAAATACATGTTTGATAAGATTCGAAGCATTTTTAAAAAAAAGCAAAATTTTCATCTCACAGTAAAGTTTTTAGCAGGTGTAAAATTAGATTGAACACTTTTTCAAAAAAGTTAAAACTTGGTACTAAAGTTTCTAAAACGGGGAAAATGTTATATTGCCCTTTTTCGTAAAACACAAAACGTTGTATTAACGCGTCTGAAGGGGCAAAACATTACATTTGGGCACTTTTAAAGGATCATTTCTATACAGTGATATTGGCAAGGCCCTAAACTGCAAAACTATGCACGTAGTATATACCTATGTATGTAAGTTATGCACGTAGCCTTAGTAGTCCTTAGCTTTTTCTCTTTCATTTTGTTTTGAAGTTGTTCTTCAGTTCAGCCGGCAGCCATTCCCAACCAAAAGGCACCAAAACCGAGTCGTGCCCATGTCAGTCAACAATATGCATAGAAACAATATTTTGTTGTTCTCTTCTTTATAAAATATCCCCAAAGCACTCTATGTACATATGACTCTGCTCTACTTTTCATCTTCTCCCTTCAATAGTCATAACCACCGTCTCGAATTCTACAAAAGCTCCTTCTGCACTACTGCTGCCACACACACACACACACGTCACATTAAATTTCACAGAGTTGGCGGAACATTCTGATTTAATCAGATTCAAATTTTCTCCTGAACTACAGAGATCTATCAAATCGATCATCTAATATCCCCGTCAGTGGTTCTCTCTCCGAATGTGTGTGTGTGTGTGTGTGTGTTCCTCCTGAACTACCCATCGTCCTTTTTTTTGATGTATGCTTCGCAAGATTGAATTAGGCTCCATATGATAAGTCCTGGCAGTAAGGGTAAGTGAAGTTGCCCGTGCCGGTGTATGTACGACGGGTCTTCTTGGTCACTGGTCATTCTTTCATATTAATTTGTGTTTTCCAAACTTTTAGTGAGGATGGGAAATGGAAATGTGAGGTAGCTCTTTTCAAAGTCTCTAGATAATTACATTTTTTTTGCCTTAATAACTTTTATTTTCCAGGATAAAAAGTCAAAGTTGTTCGGTTGGTTGGTTGGTTGGTTTGTACTTGCAAAAAGCTCTGAGGGCTTTGTTTGAAGTTGTTGGAAGTTGGAAGTTGTTGTTGTTACTGAACTGCTATACATACAAAAGCTATTAGTATTCCTGCTGATTCGGCTGCTCTTATTTTTGTATAAACGACTGGGTTATGATTATGATGTACGAGATTCATGACTCATTTCCCTTCCGTTCTGTGTGTTGTTGTGTGAGACGCTTTTTCAATTCCATTCTCTTGACAAATCGTGGATGTTGAGAGCCATCATTGCAAGGCAATAGAAGCTAAGGTAATTGGTCTAGGCAGCTTACATGGTGAATAAGTATAGAGGCCGTATTTACGTATAGCTTATTTATTTATAAATGTTGTCAAGGTACACACACACTCTTGCACACAATCACTTTTGCACATAATTCCTATTTGTCTATTGTTATGGGGCAACTCACGGGGAGCGAATGCGGAGCCTAGTCGTTGTCGCTATGATACAAAGTGCAGATTACTTATAGCGTATTAAAGAAAGAATAACCGTATTTCTCTTTATACGACAGACGTGCAATTGTAGCTGCTTTACATATATGTATAAAGGCACCTTGCAATTATCACTGGCAATATTTGAGTAGGGAAAATGCCAAGTGAAAATACTCAAATTTCAACAAAGAATGTAATATAATATTAGCATTTTTAAAAGAAGCAAAACACGAGATTAGAGAACTGAAAAAGTGCGTGATTTGCTATTGTCCCATTTAAAAAAGAGCAAAACATATACGAACTTCTTCAAAAAGTACAAAATGTACTATTTACTCATTTTTAAAAGACAGAACATAATACATATTAGCTTTTTCAAAAAGTGCAAAATGTACTATTTACTCATTTTTAAAAGGCATCAAACATGATCTTAGCTTTTTCCGGAATTGTAAAATGTATGACATTCAGTTTTGAAAGAAGCAAAACCTAATGGTAACGTTTGCAATAGAAGCAAAATAAGATACATATGAACGTCTTGAAAAAGTGCAAATTTATTTTTTAAAACTCCTGTTTACGAATCTCATATTTGAAAGCTCCCAAAGAGTCCAAAGGAGCATCTATGTACTATATAGAGATTATAAGGAACTGGAAAAGATGGAAATTATGAACCCGATCTCTACCGTACGAGTATATCTGCATAGACTCATTTTATTTTACTATTCTATCTGTGAATTTATTTGTCTCTCGCTGTGCACCTCTTTGTGCACCCATTAATCTCTTTAATCTACACACAACTGCCCTGGCTTTCCTCTCTCTCTCTCTCTCTCTTTCTCTCTCTCCCTATATTTATGCACTTATGGTTCCAGTATTTATTTAGAAAGCACGTCGTAAATAATATACCTTCGCGAGGCTTTGCCGTCTGCTGATCTTCAGCCCTTTATAGTTTCCTTCGGTGAGGCATGGCATTGGGTATGAAATGATGTTGATGCTGCTGTAGCTATTATTTACTTGTACTCGTATTCATAGGGACTGTTATGCCCATATACGCATCTCCAATAAATAGGTATACTTATTACCGGGAATTTATTTTTAATGGACTTACCTTATTCAACTTTAACTACTAATCTAATTTAATGGCTATAGCTAAAGAGGAGATTGTATTCAAAGGGAAAATTTATAATAGCTCTTTGTGTGTGTATGTGTGTCCAAGTGTATTGTGTCGTCGGTGAAGAAACATTTTGAATTAAGACCAGTCCACGCTGAAAAGCATTGCATTGCATTGACTTGCAAGTACCAACAACAAAATTTTTACCTCCGTTTAGTAAAACTGTGATTACCTTCCGCTTTTAAACATTTCAAAGGTAGCAAATCCTATATTTGCACTTTTTCAAAATGCGTTAAAGCGGTATTTACACTTTTCAAAAGGGGCAAATCCTGTATTTGCACTTTTTCGAAATGCGTTAAAGTGGTATTCACACTTTTCAAAAGTAGCAAATCCTGTATTTGCACTTTTTCAAAATACCTTAAAGTGGTATTTACTCTTGTTAAAGGTAGCAAATCCTGTTTTTGCACTCTTTCAAAATGCCTTAAAGTGGTATTTACACTTTTCAAAGGGACCAAATCCTGTATTTATACATTTCAAAAGTAACAAAAAACAGCATTCTACACTTTTGAAAAATAGTTAAACTGCTATTAATACTTTTTATGAAGAACATAACTACGAAGTTGGTTGTTGAGACTCACTAGTCAGGACAAAACGACAGTAAGGGGATGGGCCATTTCCACAATGCTTCTTTACCAACGCAACGCTATACAGCGTAGTGTGGAATCATGGCTGAAAGCGGTTTAGTTTCTGCTGTGTTGTGTCCAATGAATCCGACGAGGAATTAGGAATAGGATTTTGATTTCTGGTTGATTCAGTAATTCAGTCCCTGTGGCTCGTAGTTGTGCCATGTGTAGTTGCTATCGCTATATATGATACACGTTCGATAATGTGACTTGAAAGGGAAAAATCACGTTGTTCGCTCTCTGTGTATGTATACCTAATTTGACTAGGTATACGTATTTATAGACCGTACTTGTCATTCGTCATTCCTAGTTCGTGATAAAAACAAAGTTTTAAAGTTTTTCTTTGTCTCTGCTGTATGTATGTATCCATGGGAGATAGGAGCGTTGACTGTACTGTGACTGTGAGTGACTCAGTAGGCAGTGGGGGAGCCCTGTGCTGTACAGATGGATTGTATAATGCTAAATCTGTATGGACTAGATATTACATTATTGTTTGCTATCCCCATCCCAGCCCAGCTCTCTACTCATTTAACCATGCATTATTTGTGCGGATAATTCACTCTGATGACTGTCAGCTTTACGTTCTACACAGTCCTAGGTATGCACGTATATAATTATGTACTGTAACACTCGCGGTCCCCTTGCATTCAATCCAATTCAGTTCCTGTCCTGCCCTGCCTTGCCCTGCCCTGTGTGAGACGAACAGCTGATTCTATTTTCAGTTGTTTTTTATTGACGTACCTTCCTCTGCCTGTATAATAGATAGATTAGGATTAGCTACTTGAGTACAGGTCGAGAATTACGAGCATTCTATTCAGGTATCCGGACAGGACGGACAGGATAGGACAGTAACAGGTTTCTTGTATAAACTGTGGTTCAAGTAGACACAGAGGGACTGATATATCTGTACAGCTGTGTATTTGTAGTGTATACAAGCTTTTGGACGTGTGTCAGGCCAGGCTTTTGGCATTTAAATCAATATGGTGAGCGATTAATTAAACATGGGTAGGTACGTATACTCGCTATACGTAGTACTGTGTGTGTAGTAGTATGTAGTATGCCTTCATACATATTGTGGTTATGTAAATTTGTATCCGTGTATGAAGTTCCATTTGTGCACCAGGAGCCTTCCAACTCTGAAGGTATAGAAATGTGCTAATATCTTGTTTAATATTGTTTCAAAAAGTTTTCATTCATTTTAGCATCTTTTTGAAAGGCTTCTATTATGTTTTTTCACTTTTCAAAATTTTGGTAGCGCTATTTGCACTTTTGAAAAAGGCTCATTTACTATTTTACACCTTTTCAGAAATGTTTAAATCTGTTTTTGCATTTTTTCAAAAAGTATAAAAAAATGTGTAAAATGCGTGTTTCAAAAGGGCTAAAATTATGTTTTCTACACTTTTAAAAACCGCTGTTACTGTAAATTTGCCCACTTTTTCAAAACTATATTCCAGGCCAAACTTGTACGAGGTCATATTTGCCAGGCTCCATTGACAGGTTTGCATACAATTGTGAAAAGTATGTGTTATGCTGTTTATAGTGGGTTTACGAAGCAGGTGGATCTATTGACGTGATGTAACCTTTTAAATAGAAATGTATGTTGTGTGTGTGTGTACTTCCCATGTATGTATACTTATAAATGTCGAGGTTATGAATTTTGAATGCTCGCAACTTTGGCTCAACTTTCCTTGATATGAAGTCTTGTTTACGATTACATAAATTGTGGATGATGGGGCTGAGCGGAGGTACATTGAGTCATGCTATATTTCTCCATCGATTACAACATCAACTCCGCACAGGGCGACAGGTACTTTCTATCTCTACTGTCGACTTTCCTTTTCAATAGGAAATGCAATTAACATGAGTATAACATGGACTCACCTTGGATAGTTAAGCTACTGGCAATGGGCAATGGGAAAGGATCAGTAGAAAAAATATAGCGCGTGAGAAAATCATGTGTGGAAAACTAACAACAACAATAATAAATTCAACTCTTCCTCTTTTCTGTGTACTAATATACACTGATTCAGTATCTGTGTATCTCAAAAGCTATCCGTAATACTAACAACTACGAAGGCGCAAGGTTAAGGTTAATTCCAGATAGTTTTTACAGATACGTTTCTAAATAATTCTGTTTGTATGGTACCCTGTACAGAAATGAGTATTGAACAAAAGTTTGTCCAAAAAACTAAATAAACGCTAGAAATATAAACCGAAAAAATAAGTCACTACCCGTCGCAGAAGGGAAAAGAAAGAAATGTCGTGGAAGTATTTGAGTCCTAAAGCGTGTTTGAGCTGAGCTGATGCAGATATTAAAGGGAAAAAGTTGACTTTGGCTTTAAGAGTCAAGAACTGTATCGGATCTTCGTATCGTGTCGTGTCGTATCCTATCGTAGATCGTAGGCTGCACGGCAATGGAATTAGAATTGAAAGGCAGAAAGGGGGCAAGCAAAAGTAGCTGTATAGAAATACCTAAAAATGCAGATTTTGAAAATGATGCGTCTACTACCTGTCATGTTTTGCACCTTTTAGAAATGTTATTTTCACGTTTTGCACTTTTAAAAAAGCGTAATTTCATTATTTACACCTTTTAAAATCGTAGCTATCACGTTTAGCCTTTTTTGAAGAAACGTAAAATCCCGTTTTGCAAGTTTTTCAAATGTTACAATCACGTTTAGCCTTCTGTGAAAAAGTGTAAAATCCCGTTTTGCAAGTTTTTCAAATGTTACAATCACGTTTAGCCTTCTGTGAAAAAGTGTAAAATCCCGTTT
>JAQFZC010001016.1:0-35780 GCA_034695205.1 Dicyrtoma fusca | reverse complement strand
TTCAAAAAGGTGCTAAACTAGAAATTGGCACTTTCAAAAAGGTGCTAAACTAGAAATTGGCACTTTCAAAAAGGTGCCAAACTAGAAATTGGCACTTTCAAAAAGGTGCTAAACTAGAAATTACCACTTTCAAAAAGGTCGAAACTCGAAATCAGCACTTTCAAAAAGGTCAAAACTAGAAACCGACATTTTCAAAAGGGGGCTAAACTAGCAATACACACTTTTTAAAGGTCAAAACTAGAATTGAACACTTTCCAAAACGGTTGAAACTAGAAACTGACATTTTCCGAACGGTGTAAAACTATGTAGATATATATTATATTGCTGTTTCGAAAAGGTTAAGTTGTTGGAGATTGTGTGTACTTATACACTTTTTTGTCTCTGTTTTTCCCAGGCGGATTCTCTGCGTCTCAAGTGCAGATGAGTTCTACTCAGTCATGGGCGTTGTGACTCGGGAAATGCTAGAATTTGGTCTCATGGATCCTAACTCCCTAGTTAAGGTAAGGAAAAGGCAAATGCAATCAGAACACCAATGATGAGGTACGCCTCTAGTAGTTCTCTAGAGCTACAGCAAAATCCATGGATGCGGATGTAACATCTATTTAAATTAAATTTAAAAAATCTGTCCATGTGTTTTCCAGTGCATTGTGAGCGTGGGACAGTTTCCCTTCCCCGGATTGGACGATTTACGACAGAAGCACCGAGCGATTATATCCCAAGATACTCCCCATAAATCCTTTTTCCTGGCCAAAAGGGAGCTGGACAATTTGAAACGTCATTATTCCGCAATTCGGCACAAGCAACGAGCGACCACAGTCATCCTCAAGGGCCTGGAAGCCCGAACTATGACCACGGCCGCATCCAAATTTTCTAAACCGAAGCCCCGACGAACGAATAGTGGAGGGAAGAGTGTCATCCTTCACAATAATAATCACAACAATAAAAATAATTTACCCTCAAACCGTCAACAAAACAATCGAAACAATGGCTTTCCCCATCCCCATTCCACCACCGCCGGGAATCAAAATAATCATCAAATTACCACTCATAGTCAGAATAACAAGCAGGTCACCGTCCCATGGGACGTCAGTACAAAGAAACCCAAGAATTTTCGAAAGAGAGCCACCTCATCCTCCAGCTACACTTCCAGCTCCTCAAGTTCCACGGAGCTCTGCGATTCCATGTCCGATGATGACGAGAATAAAGCGGAATCTGACTCCGTTTGGACGGACACAGAGACCCGTGATGATGCCCCCTCCAAAAATAAAAACTCAAACTCCACTAATACTCAAGAAATGAAGAAAGAGCCCATTAAATCCGAAACTCTAGACAGTCCGCTCAAAGTCAAAATCACGAACGAAGAGAGTAAAGTAACGAGTGTACCTACAAAAACTGAGAATGAAACTATTGCTGCATCGCCGGCCATCTTGAAGATCCCAACAATTTCAATCCCTGATGAGACAGAGCCGAATATACCCGAGAAATCCGACCGTGAGAAATCTGACGGGGAAAAATCCCCGAAAATCTCGGTCAGTAGCACGAGTCCCAGTGCGGATCCGGAAGAAGATGATGATGATGATTCTTTGGATAACATTGGGAATTCGAAGGCAGGGGATTCGGACGGTCGCTACATTGACGCCAATGACAGTCAACATTTTCTGGAGGAAATGTCCCGTCTGGGTAAAAGTGACAGCTTCTACGAGAATCTGAGCCACCGGATCTGTCAGCTTCAGTTTCAAAACTTAAGAATCCTCACAACCTGCAACACCATCCCGGATCCGGTCATCCTTCCAAACATGGAATTCTCGCCTTTGCCCAGCCCCATGTCCCCCTTCCCCCCAAGATCCCCCACTCCAAGCAGCATCCTCAGCAGAGGAAATCTCAACATCCCTATGCACTCAAGACTCATACTGAGTCCATCACTGAACCACTTATCCCTTTCAACTTCCCCAAGAGGCTCCTGCAGCTCCCTCACAAGTCAGCCTGGGAGCCCTCTAGTCCGGAGTCCGGTGGTGTCGAGTCCAGGGCCGGAATTCCCCGGGAATTCTTCCAGACATTCCTCTAGAAGAACCTCACGATCCAGTATTTCCAGTACCGAAAATGAAAATAAATGCATTGCGGAATCCCCTGCAATTTCCATAGAACTTCCCATCGTTCCCATAGCCACCCAAGAGCCTATCACATCATTTACAAGCCAGGAAATTTCGGCACCAAGTTGTTCCGATACTGAAGTTTTAGTCATCCTCCCTGAAGCCTCAATAAGTGACCGTGTGACCGATAGCAGTGAAACTAAGTCAGTAGAAATTCAGCTGAACAGTGGTCAAGAAATCCCTCCAGAATCTCCTCGAACTGATGAGCAGGATAAACAAGCCAGTACTGAAAAGAAGGAGGAAACCCGAATTATACTAACAGATTCTTCCCCTATGAATCCAAAGGATTTTGATCTCAGTCTCCCAATACTATCCCCCTCCACAATTACTAGTCAGCAAAGCTTATTGTTAGCAGAGAGTGTCAGTGGCAGCGGCACTGATGATGGAAGTTTGGCCAAATTTGATTTACCCGCCTCTTCGGAAGATTTAAGGGGAGAAATTGTTGCGGATGCGGTTGCGGAAGCGGATGAAGATCCAAACAATCAGCAACAGCAGCAAACGAGTGAGGATATAAGTGCAGTGATCCGTGAGAATTTGGCAATTTTGCAAAGACTGAAATTAAAGCCGGCCTACGAGGATGATTATGAGGATACTTCGTCCACGTCCTCCGTCACTGAATTCTCGGATGAAGACCTTGACGGTGGGGCAGTGGCTGCTACTGTTGACCTGGAAGTCAGTAGTAGCAGCACAAACGTTCCGAGTCGACCCCCCAGCGTCACCATTACACGAAGACGGCCCCTGTCCCGATGCAACAGTAGTGGGAGTGGCGGCAGCACGAGCGGCGGACGGCCATCTTCCCTCACTCGATCGAATAGTAGCGTCTGTAGCAACTGCTCCAGGAGTAGCAGCATCGCCAATCAAAAGAAAAATCAAACGAGTTCCAAACCCAAGAAAATTTTCAATCCCTTCCCCACGGCACGGAAGGCGAGGGTACGAACCACCAAATTTGGACTATACAATTAACTATAGCAGTAGTTCTGTCACAGAAGGCTTTATGTACTATGCAGGGTTTAAAGGATTGTGTGAGTGACTCAAATAAATTGTGTCAGAGGAAGCGGAAATGAAATCTATTAACTACTCGCAATAAATTATAGTTTTAAAAGTAGATATACTTACTAATGACTAATTACAAGAAACTACTATTCGTTTAAGACGCGCTGCGCTGTCGAACAGTCGTTGATTACGGAAAATGAGACCCAGTATTGAATTAGAACAGTGAAACAGTATAGACACCACTTGAAAATATTAATATTATTATTACACAAAAAATCTTACATTAATTAACAAGTTTGAACGTTATTTTTTTTGTAGCAAACACGAGGAAACAGCAACTTTGTTTAATGTAGCTGTTGATCGCTTTGTATAAATATATTAAATAATATTAATTAAAAGAAATTTAAAAATAGGTATTGAAAAAAATATGTATAAATGCTTGCATGAATTGAAAGGTTAATGAATACCTATATTATTGATTATTTTTACTGTGATGGTCTCACTTTTTAATGTTCTGTATTGCACCAGCACGTATTTAGTATGCGAAATGTAAACCGTAGAATAGTACGAGCTCTACATATAAAAATTGTAATCTAAGGTAGGTACATAAATTATATAAAATATACATGAAGCAATTTGGATGCCTAATTAAAACCAAATGACTTTATTTGAAAAAGAAAACCGTGGAAGCTGATGGAAGCATTAATATAACAAAATTAAAAAAAATAAAAATAAGAGCCTATACCTATATCCATTTATTGGGCTTGGAGCCCTTGTTAAAAAATACATACAACTAAAATCTCCCCGTAAAATGAGGGTATAATTGACAGTTAAACATTGAGTGTTTGAAGTGTTATTGATGTATGTAATGTACCTACACAGACTATCTCGAAATTTTGTAAGGCTATAACTTTCCGTCAGTTTCTGTATTTAAATCTAGTTTTATATGAATCAAGTTAATTTTGGTGTCAGTCACAATCACGATAAAATGTGAAATGTAAAACAAAAAACCTGATTTCTATTAAAGTTAAGTATAATTTCTGTGATTGATTGAGTAGGAACTTTTGGGCCTGAATTTGGCGATTAAGATTTTCTTAGAGCATACTGTAACTGTCTAAAAATTATGTAGGCATTAACGATTGATGATTAAATACTTTGTATACAGTTCCAGTTCCATTTTATATTCCAATTTCTGATTAATTACTGAAAGACTGCAATTTATTGTCAAAATTTTGCCTTTTTGCTATTCATTCATTACTGAACTGCGTTCTTACTATTTATTACTGTTTTTTGTGGCGATTGTATACAAATTAGACGTGGAATTAATCATACTTTTACAGTGATCATACTTAAGCCAAGTGATAGCGAGCAGTAATATCGACTAAACTATTAATTAATTAGCATCTCACAAATGGAACGGAACTGCAGTCAGAAAATACAGAAACATACCTAGTTTACAATTTCGGAAAAAGTCGGCTTTGTGAGCACATAGTGTGTGTGTGTGTAATGGTGCTACATAGATGATATTTTGTTAACTATATTTAATAATTATATTGCCGTTATATAGTTGTATAAATGGTACTATTTAGTAATGTAAGCATTTATGCACCGTTTTGCTATAAATGAATTCTGTTCAATTTTGAGAATTTTGAATGAAAACATGTGTACTGTGTACCTATAAAAATACATTCACCATGAATCTGATTAGGTAAATAAAGTTTTTAAAACTAATTTGATTGGTTTGCAAAACCTTTACATGAAACGTATAACAGAGTATAGAGCTAAAGTAATTTTTTAAACATAAATTTTTAAGCATAGCACAAATAATTTAGTACGTGCGCACACACTCTCAATGATTTAGCATTTCCGCATTCATAAAGCACCGTACTAATAAAACATTTATTGTCCAAGGCCATGGAGACAGACTTTTGTTTTGAGCGGTTGCCATGGCACTCGTATCGACGTTTGGCATACTATCAACTATACAGACCACAGAAGAGAAAAATGTGAGCTACTGTTGCACAACTGCATTTGGGATTGCGGGCATTGCCATTTCATAACATTCGTAATTGTATAAGTTTATCAAACTTGAATAAATATTTTAATTGAATACAAAAATGAACTAATTTCCGAAACACTTTATTTCGTATTTTCGCTAGAGATCTGAGGGAAATTACCTACTGGTGTCAGTGCCAGACTGCTACAGTGAAGTGCCTAATAAATTATTAAACGTAACGTGACACAAGATCCAAGGAAACGGGTTTTAAATTAATTTAAAACCACACTACAATCAAACACAAGTTACACGTTTACAAAACAATCCAGTCTCAGTCCCTTCTGTATTAATTTCATAAATGTTGAAAATGGACACTAATCGAACCCGTAGTAGAGGAAATGTTGGAGGACGGAGCAACAACATGTTTGGGCCAGTTTCTGACGATGAGGATTTATATTCCGGATACAACGATTACCCCTCAGCCCTCAATACCGAGGATTTAGAATTTGACGAAAATTTTCAAAACAGTGCACGAGCAGTGGAAAATCGAAGGCCTACGGTAACTAACGAATTTAAAACATAAAATTTGTTATAATTACTACGCAATGCACATACATATACTATTTCTATCTGATGTCCTCACTACCTATAAAAAATTAACATGAATGCTTCTAGTTAAGCGCAATATGATAGAGACACATGTAAAATAAACTGTCTCTACCATTTAAGGCATCTGTGCATTTTTGCAGGCCATGCCGACACGGGGACGGACGCCAGGGACGGCAGCGGGCTTAGGAACACGCCTTGGCACTGCGGCTGGCGTGCGTTATAAAATTAAAATTTTTTGGTTTTCAAAATTTGACCTATAGCTATGTTTTAGAATTTTATACTTTTTCAATTTTTTAGTTTACCAGGCAACCAACTGCGGGTGGTAGAAGCGGACTATTCACACGAGGAGGAACGAGCACAGCCAGGCCTATAACAGGTGCCGTTCCGGAACCTGGCGGGATCAACAGGCCCATGACGGCTGTCAGAGGAGCGGGCTACACTGCGGGAAATAAGGGTCAAAAAGTATTTGACCCTCTTAATCAAGGGGTGAAGAGTGCCACCCCAAGTATAGAAGCAAAAGTTGAAGATACGTATGTGACTAAGTAGAATTTATCACAACTTTTTACAATAAATTGTTTTATGACAAGTTAACTACATTTTAGAAACTAATGTTCAACAGCCCAGAAGAGAAAATGAAACAACTTGAAGAAAAAATAAATGAGCTGATTGAATCATCCGTCCTGACCGGTTGTAAGGGGGATCATAAGAAGGCATTGGAGATTGCAAAGGAAGCTTCGAATAAAGAAAAATCTTTGATGAGACTGAAGGAACAAGCCGGGGCTAACGAAGGGCATGACTGGGATATAACTTTTTCGGTGAGCCAGAAGTGAAAGTAGTTAATCACATTGGAAAAAATTATGAACTGAGATCGGTTCCGGCTCATTGACCTGTGACCTACGAAATCTTTCAGGTTTTATTTAACCTTGCAAGTCAGTACGAAGCTTGTGAGATGTACACTGAGGCTATGAGTACTTACCATGCCATTTCGAAAAATAAATTCCTGACGCATGGTGCCAAAGTCAAGATTAATATGGGAAACATTTATGTGAAGCAAAATAATCCGACTAAGGCTATCAAAATGTATCGGATGGCCATGGACCAACTGAGTCAGACTAATAGAGACCTGAGGTAACCAAACCACCCGACCCATTGAATTACAATGTACTACAGCAGAAATACACGCAAAATTACAACAATTATTACTAATTTAGAATAATAGGCTTGTCTCTCAGTAATTTCAAGTTACGTAATCCCTAGGTTAAAGCTAATGCACAACATGGGAATCGTTTTCTTACGGATTGCCTCTCCAGTGGATGCTGCGGGTTGCTTCGAATACATAATGACGGAAAAGCCCAGCTTTAAAACGGGATTACATTCCGTAGTGGCTAATTTCATGGCAGCGGATCCGGAGAAAATGAAACGTAGCTTTGAATTGCTTCTTGAAGTTCCTCTTGAGGCCGAAGATGATGATGATAAGTACTCGGCTATCTCTGTAAGCAAGGCTGAATGCCTCTAAATTTGTTTTGCTTCTTTTCTTTTCCTTTCTTTCATCGCATTCGGCATCCTCACGATTTCAAATTAATCTAAATTACGTTGAACTGGATGGTTTCTTTAGGATGATCCAGTCTCGCAGTTGCTAGTGGAAGTTTTAAAAACGGATAAGTTAAGAAAGCTTGAAAAGGAAAAGAAGCTGTATGCGGAGAGATGCGTTCTGTCAGCAGCAAGACTGATTGCTCCAGTTGTTGAAAACACATTTACTGAAGGCTATAATTGGGTTACAGAAACTATCAAGTCTTCTAAGCATGCGGCCCTAGCTCACGCACTGGAGGTACAATATTGAACTAGTAGCTGGAAAGAACGATCATAAAAATTAAAAGTTATTATCTAATGGAAAACTTTCTTTTACAGATAAGCAAAGCTTTAGTGTTCCTTAAGCAAAGAGAGCTTTCAGAAGCAACAGAAATTTTAAAATCATTCGAAAAGAAGGAAACAAAAGTTGCCACAGCGGCTGCCACCAACCTTTCATTCATGTTCTTTTTGGTAGGTAATCCTTGAGCAGCACTTTAAATAGTTTACAACTTCATCATTTTCAAGAACGAAATCCTAGAAAAAGGAAAAAAAATAGAAATAATGATTTCATTAAATAAATGTTATTGCATTATATTCATTACAGCAAGGCGACATAGATCAGGCTGAAAAGTACGGAAATATAGCAAAGACGGCGGATTTTTACAATTCTTGTGCCTATGTCAATCTGGGCAACTGCATGTACGCTCGTCAGGACTTTGAGAGGGCGAAGGAATTTTACAATGAAGCAATATCAACGGATTCCTCGTGTACCGAGGCTCTGTACAATTTAGGACTTACTAATCAGCATCTCCAGTTTTTTGAAGAGGCTTTAGAGTGCTTCCATAAGGTTCACTTGGTTTGTAGAAGCCATCCTCACGTCACATACCAGCTGGGCCGCACTCATGAGTTGATGGGGGAGTCGGATATTGCTGTAGAATGGTACCTCAAAGCTTTAGCTCTCGTTCCCACGGATCCAGGCATCCTCAAGAAATTGGGCTACATGTCCGAGATGGACGGCGATCGTCAGCAGGCCTATCAGTATTATTACGATGTAAGTTCAATAGTACCCACACACACATCGTCGGTAAATAAGCATTGCATTGTGGGGCAAGTTCAGTCCATCTTTTACAGCACTGCGAGTTGCAACGTCCTTTTGAAGTCATTTTGATATTAGTCACCAACAATCAAATTTTTATCCATTTGTTTACTTTAAAAAAGTGCCACTAAATACGTAAATACACAACTTTGAAATATTAAAATTACTATTTACACTTTTTGAAAACTGCTAAAACTGCTTTTTACACTTTTTGAAAAGTGCTAAAACTACATTTTCCACTTTTTGAAAAGTGCCAAAACTGCTTTTTACCATTTTTGAAAAGTGCTAAAACTGCTTTTAACACTTTCAAAATCACTAAACAGCTATTATTTGCACTTTTAAAAATTACTACACAGCCATTATGTATTTGCATTTTTCAAAATCACTAACAACTAAAGCAACTACTTTTAAACTTTTTATAAACATTAACAACTGAGGTAAAAAGTTGATCGTTTGTTACGTTAAAATGACTTGAAGGGGCTGATCAGAACGCTTCTAATCGAGGACTTACAACACACAGCTTCCAACGATGCACCTAGGTACTTGTTTTTGGTGCATAAAATGATAATGACATTTAACAGATGTTTATACAACGCTCGATAAAATCAAACTAGTAAAATGTAGGTACTACTACTTCTTTACAGTTAACATTAATTATTAACAGGTGACAGGAAACTAATGATTAACTTACCTTTTTTGCAGTGCTACAGACATGACCCGTCCGACCTGGAGGCCATTGAGTGGATTGGTTCCTACCTGAATGAAGTTCAGCTTCATGACCGCGCAATTACATTCTACAGCCGTGCCATGCTCCTTCAGCCGACCGAAATCAGGTGGCCAATGCTCATTGCGGCCTGTCACCGTCGAACGGGGAACTACACTCAAGCCATCGATTCCTACACGAAGGTGTACAAAGAGAACCCGGACAATTTACCCTCCTTGCAAGCACTGGCCCGACTAACGGCGGACATGGGACTGAAGGAGGCTGAACAATACGCTGAAGACCTGAAAAAACTTGAAAAGCAACTCGAGAATAGAATGAGTTCAGCAAGTCGAACGGGACGCTTCGGTCCACCCTCAAGACTGGGCACCAGTCGACCTGGACCGAGTAGAGGCGGCATGGACTTGGACAGTGACAGATTCGACACGGAGTCAACTTTACCCCCAACCGCGAGAGCGTAAGAACTTTGAAAAATTGAAGATAAGATACATAATTAATTAATTAAAAAAATAAATAATTTAATGTTGAATGTACTTTTGACTTTTTTACTGGCAACTGACCTGGATTATGATTTTCGTGTTCTGACTGACCAGTGAGACAGCAGCGGAACGACGTGAAATGTATGGAATGTCACGCGGAACGACGGATGAAAGCACCTTTCTGGAAGATGGCAGTGGGTTTAGAAACCATCTTTCGGCATCAGGTACGAACCGAAATTATTTTAACCGATTTTACCTTTTCGAAACGATATTACATAGTATATCTAGTTTTACATCTTTTTGGAAGTGTTAATTCTTGTTTGGACCTTTCTGAGTCTTTATTTCTTGTTTTAACTTTTTCGAAAATGTTAATTTCCTGTTTCACATCTTTTTAAAAATGTTGATTTCTTGTTTTGACCTTTTTGAAAGTGTTGATTTCTTGTTTTGACCTTTTTGAAAGTGTTAATTTCTTGTTTTATAGTTTATTATCTTTCTGAAGGTGTTAATTTCTTGTTTTAGGTACATCTTTTTGAAAATGTTATTTTATTGTTTTGACCTTCTTGAAAGTGTTACTTTCTTGTTTTACATCTTTTTGAAAGTGTTAATTTCTTGTTTTACATCTTTTTGAGAATGTTAATTTATTGTTTTACAACTTTTTGAGAATGATAATTTATTGTGTTGACCTTTTTGAAAGCCTTAGTTGCTAGTTTTGAAAATGTTACTTCTAGTTTTGACCGATTTGAAAAGATTAACTGACAACTGTTTTGACTAAACACTAAAGTCGTACGTTTATTCTTGTAGAAGCTCAATTTAGACGATCATCCGTGTCGCCCAAAACGCCTTCAACGGCCAAAAGACCGACTATTGTTGACGAGGATGACGATATGTTTGCTGACGATGACCTTCCTCAAGAGTTTTTACCATTTTAGTGAATGTTGTAAGGCTGTGTAACATGAACAGTGTGTCGTTTGCTGGTCAATTAATTCAAAATTAGGTAGAAAATACACTATTAACTATTCTGGTGATTTAATTTACTTTTACATACTGATAAAAGTACCTACGACCTACGAATATGCTTCGTTGTCCTGTGAAATAAGTGAATAAATCGGTATGCATTACTTAACAAAAATTATCTTTAATCTGGAGAACTCGCGGTGCTCTACTGCAAGTCATAAAAATCCCACTTAATTATTAATTTTAATCCTTTACATACAAGAGCAGTAATTTACAAATTAGCTTGCGACTGGTAGTGGCAGAAGCTCGATTGTGGTAATTATTCAGGTACAAAACAAGGTAAACAAAAATAAAATAAATATATGTTGTACAGATTTATGATTTACACAACTTCATGCACATTTGGTTTTTGTATTGCATCTTCCAGTTTAGCCTCAGAGTCAGTGATCTCGGAATCTTCTCGAGTCTGACCAAGTCGGTCCATTTCCTCCAGTTCTTTCTTAGAGAAATGCTCCACAACGATGGTGGCGTAGCAGTCTCCAAGCAAATTATTCGTCGTTCTCATCCGGTCACTGCAATTATAAATCAGTATTGCACAGTCTCTTCCGTAACCGTTACAAATTGTTGATCTTCAAAGAGTTGCGTTACAGAACTTACGTTAGCCAGTCTACTACAAAAAGAAGGCCGATATCTGTAGTTGGAACATCGATGGCGTTTAACACGATGAACATGAGGGCAAGGGCGGCACTGGGAACACTAGCACTAGCTACGCTTACTGCCGTTGCAGAAATGCTAGAAAAAATTGCATTTAGACAGAAATTAATACTATCTTTGATTTAAAGATACTTAATTATAATTAAATTGTTGTAACTTACGCCACAGTCACATAATCCCCGATTCCCAACGAAATCCCGTTCATCTGGGCAATAAAAATGGACGCTATGCTCACAAAACAGGCTGTCCCATCCATATTAACGGTGGCACCGATCGGGAGAACAAAATGGGAAATTCGACTGTCCACTTTTAGTCTGTCCATACATCGGAAGGTCACTGGCAGACTTACAGCCCTGGAATCAATTAAAATACTCCGGTAAATTAGGTGATTCAGATATTTAAAATGCTTTTTTGACTTTTAAAAAATTACTTAAACTCACGCTGATGCTGTTGCGAATGCTGTTATGGTGGCGTGCATCACTCCAGCATAGAACTTGAAGGGATTGGAACGTTTTAGAATGAAATAAATGACTTGATAGACGATAAACTGGTAGATTGCAACACCCGTAAAAACGGTGGCTACAAATAGACCGAGTTGTTGAGTGATGGCAACTATATCATCCACACTAATAATTTTACCAGCAATAATGCTAGCAACCCCAACTGGTGTAATCCTGTAAGTTACAAAATTAGCAAAGAACGGTCTGAAAATCTATTTTGTAGTGTTTGTAGTTATTTATTGCAAGGTAGGAACTAGGAACGGATCTGTAAAACTGAAACCTACCACATTACGCCTCGTACTATGACCATTATAACATCGTCAACGATTCTAATAGAGTCAATGAGTCCCTGAGCCCGTTCGCCGATCGTTCCAAGTACGGTACCGAAAAGGAGGGCGAAAAATATGATTCCCAAAGTATTGGTTCCTTCTCTAAAAAGGGCAATAAGTTCAGGGGCAATTTTTAGGCAAATGACTCTACAGTTTTTACACGTTGATATGATGATAGTGCTAAATATTATATATAAGTGCACATTTAATTCTATTTAAAGTGTGTTTCATTCCATTACTTACTTGAGAACAACCTCCCGTTTGAGAACAGTTTGGGTCTCACTCGAAGATGTTACATTAACTTCAGTTACAACGGTTTGAGTCTAGAAACCAAGGGTTGATTATTCTTTATACTTTATACAGATCTTTGCAAATTAAAAGGTGACATAATACATATTATGTACACCCTGTGTACTGAGGAACCTTCAGAATATGACGTCATCCTATTTGAGGTAGAAAAATTCTTTGGAAACAGTAAAATATTGGTATGATTAGCTTAAAAAGGGCTTTTTTTTAAAAGGTTTTTAAAAGTGCAATTTTTAAAAAACCATTTTTTGCAAATACTATTTTTGAAAAATTGTTTTTTAAAAAAGTGTAATTATTCGTAAAAAATAGCTTTCTTGAAAAGTTTGTTTCTTGATAAAAAGTTTTTTTTAAAGTGTAATTTTTGAAAATAATTTTTTTGAAAAATGTAATCTTCGAAAAAATAGTTATTTGGGAAAGTGAAATTTTTGAAAAATCGTTGTTTTTAAGTGTATTTATTGTAAAATAGTTTTTTTTAAAAGTGATTTTTGAAAACTAGTTTTTTTAAATAACGTTTCAAAAAGTCCAAAAACATAAACTGCGCTGTTTCAAAACAAGCTAAACCTAAAATTCAAGTTTCAAAAGAGTGCAAAACATAAAATGCATAGATTTAAAACACGAAAAATTAAAATTCAGGCTTCAAAAAAGTGTAAAAATGACATTTTATTATTTTTTAAAGTCATTCTATGACACCATACTTGAAGGGTCCCTAACAATAGAATAGAAAAAACACTAACCTGCTGAAACAGGGCTGAAAAAATATTCGCCGGCACAATATTTCTACCCAAATCTAAGAAATTATCCAACAAAGTATTCTTCCTTTCATCCAAAGACGATGAGTCGTCAATGATTTCGTTCTTTATATCCGTGTTTCCAGGATGAATTGCCACAACCAGAATAACTCCTAAAATGGCACTACCCAGGGATGTTATAAGAAAGTAGCTTATGGTTCGAATGGCGATTTTCCCATTCATTTTTGCATTAAGACTTGCCGAACCTGTGTCGGTAGTCGGTACATGGTAGTTATTAGATTATACATTATAATTTATAAAACTTCTCTGATTCACAATTTGTATATTTGTGAAACAAATCTCACCGACAACAAGACTGGAAATTACTAATGGAAGGATCATCATTTGAAGGGCTCTGGTAAAAATTTCTCCTGGATATGCAATTAGTTGTTCCACCGTAGATGAGAGACCAACCGGTCTTAGTGAAAACCCTGTGAAACAAAATAAAAGTGCTTTCTGGACTTTTCTAAAACTTTTTGAGGTTTTTAGGTCAATTTGCATCTAAAAAGAGTAACTCACCCAAAGCGATTCCTAGCAAAACCCCACTGATGGTTGTAATAAGAAGTGCATTTGATTTGATTGAAGGCCAGATCTTAGCTATAACTGTAAACATTTTGCCTCTTTATTCATTTCAAAGTACGATGCACCACAAAGTCCACAAATACTTTCTGTTTACTTTTACTACTAAAATACAATTTACAACTGATTTTTCACTGATTGTGAGTGAGTTTAAAAAAGGACGCAAAAAATTTTTTTAATTTTAATGAATTCTGTAATCAAAAGATTTCCTTAGATTGCACTGTAAATCCTTGAGATGCTCAATGCCTACACCTGTTACAGGGAAGGACATTTACTGCCGACTGAATTAATTGAAAGAGTTTAGCACAGGCTCTGCGGTCGTTAAAATTGGACAGGATTTTAGCTCTACATAGTCAGTTAAGTTAAAGCTGCATTTAATTCCGTATCCAAAATCTAAATTGTGATATCAAATTAATGCGTGAACTCATCCTCTCGCTTAATCCGGATAACTACAGCGATCGATCGGTACTTTCGACACTTTGAGTTATGATTAGGTGCCTACAAACACGTTTCACTTGATTTATATTCTCTCAGATTGGAATTTTTGCTCTTGAAGGTTGACGAAGATTCCATTCAATTTAATACAATGATTTAATGCCCTTCACGTGCTAGGCCTAGACTATAGTGTATATACAATTAAGATAAAAAGATTAAAATATTACAATACTAATGCATTGTGTTAATGAGATAATAAATATAAATATGCATAAACATGGTACAGTGGGCTATCACAGTATTTTCTTGTTATAAATCATATGTAATTATTAATTCTATGTGCATTTTTGTATGCACAGTAACACACAAAACTACTACTAATAGGTATGTATGCATTATTTGCGATTGTGATTGTCTAACTGTCTTAAAATTCTATCTGACGCGTCCGGGTCTGGACTAGATTGCTGACAGTGTTTAATTTACATTTGTATTTGGATTTCCCCGTGGCGTCAAACAAAGGAAAGCAGAATGAAGGCACTATCTTATAGTAGGTGCTAATGCCTCTGGATTCTGGATTCATTGATTTATGATCTTTGTTGCCCAACAATGAACACGTGAAAAGTAAAGTGGATCGACGCACGTTCCTAGAAATGAAGCTGGTCAATGTTCAATGGGAGATGCCTACGATAGAAATCATTATTATTTACCACTCTATTGTATTCTATCGCAAGTGATAGCATTAATATTTATAATTTATTTAATAATGTAAACTATCTAATATAATATTTAGCTTATTAAACCCAAGCTAAGCCCACACAGTACATACCTATGTAATTTTATATATTGATTATTGTTTTTTATTTTCAAGTTTTTTAAATTTTTATAAACAATACAAATAGAAATAATAGAATGGGAGGTTCCTTAGTTCAGAATCAAAAAGTGATACCGTCCAATTTTGCAACGTCATTCAATGCATCACTTTGCCTCTTAAGAGATGATAATGCATAATCCGCGTAGCAGTATGTAGTAATAAAGCATCTGCTCTTATTCATATCTACAGGATAGGCATGGCATGGATGGATCTGTTGATTTCTTGCATTGATAACAAACTGATAACAGGCACTTATGAGCTATCACGAAATTAAAGTAAGGATAAATCACAGACAGCTGCATAAAGTTCAACAGTACAAGTATCCACACCGATAATGATCGTAAACATTGACGTAAAATCCAAAATCAATTTACCTGTAGCTCAATAGCTCATCTCAAAGGGCAGTGCACTAACTTACCAAAAAAGGGAAATCGATAGCTATTAAATATTACATGCTCTCAACGTAAGTTGCGTGCCTCTGACCGTAAAAGTAAACCATTCAGTTGCAAATTCACTTACCTAAGCTACTGCAGTACTGGACTACAGTTGTAGTAATTGCCTGAACTTACATAACCGTATAACAACAATGCTTTTACTGATATTCCACAAAACTAAATGGGTTGCGGGTATATAATGTATAACGGTATCATGATACGTTAATAATTTATTCATTCGAGATTTTTTAATACAATATATTATATGACAAACAATTAAAATGTACGAGATAAATTTCTAATTAGATTTGTGTAATGTGTATATTAAACTGAAAATGAGTCGGTGACATATTATGTAGTTAATATACTAGTCTTAAAATATTACGCCGTGTTCCAAAGGTCTATAATTAATTACTTATAACAATTTTTGTGCTGACAAGAAGGTCTGGGACTGGGTTAATGTGACGTTGGCATAGAAAAGAACATCATCATCCTCGCACTTTAAAGAGGTGAGTAAGTCCAAGCCTCCTTCCTTCTGGAGTATTGCAACATATTTTTCCGCTGCAATTAAAATAATAACAATCAATTACATTAGGAAAGTACATATGTACCTAACATGATTTCGAAAGTAACTTCTTCCAAGTAATGGTTGCTAGGATACGATGAGATTCAAAACTAAAGTCAATGAGCGATAGGACACTTACGATAAACACGAGTTAGATTAGCTAGAGCCCAGGCTGCCCACAACTGACACTCCGTTGTGTGGTAAACATTTAACAGTCTCAATATTGGTTCAAATGACCTGCAAATAAACGTTCCATTTAAAAATAAGACTTTGCCGTATTCCTACTAACACAAATTCCATCGATAAGCCCACCGTTATCAAGCCCTTAAGACACGAGACTTTAACTAACCTGTAATTAATGTTTCTATTTGAATTAACATCCCAACGTTTGATGTTTCTTCGGATACTGTCCAATACATCAGCTCTTGGAGGCTTCTCAATTGTCCAAGCAACAACTCCATCAGACAAGACATGAGCTAAAACTCCGGCTGCATTGTAACTGACCTATATTATATTAACAGATGTCAATACCTTTATTAGCATACTTTACGAAAAACGCCAAAAAACACAATTATCTGAATAGAAAACTAAATACTAAATACATAAAAATCATAAATTTTATGTACAAATGCCCCACACTGACCTCAATATTATCCTGAGTAGAGTCGAGAAGATGGTAGAAAACATTAATAAATTCAGAAGTCATAAGCTGAGGTCGCAGCCGTTCCACTTCAGCTACATTTCCTAAGAGACCTATTAAAATGTAATTTTATTGGGTTAGTTACGTAATGCAATAAAGATCCACTACGTAAGTTCAAATACGTGGACGGTAATAAAAGCTAATAGCAACGCAATGATAAGGTTCATTTAAACAATTTATTACCCATCATATTTCTACGCAGCTCAGGCTTATTGGGAAAAGCATTTAGACATTTCAGGAAAAGTTCCATCCCTCGTCGCGTTAAGAACCTTTCGCAATTCTCAGGCCTTTCATCTGTAACCTACGGAATAAAAACGAATAAAGACACTATTACCACTACATTAGTTCACTAGATGGGTAACTATGGGACGCTAGCACAGGTACATTAATCACAATCACTATGCTTACATTCCACATTGTTGACCATGCAATTTCCATGACATCATCACACTCTTGCTTCCCTAACCGATCTTCGATAATATTCAGCATTTTTGTGATAGCTCCTAGATCTCCCACTAATTTCTTCTGGGTTCCTTCTACTTGGCATGCCAAAGAATTTAATAAGTAAATGGCGATTCGCTCAACAAATTCTTCCAAATTAGATGACCCCAAAATATCCAGAAGGAGAATGACCAACTTCTCGTATTTAAAAAGCTGTAATCAAAATTAAAAATTAAATCGAATTTATATGACATGCCACGTAGTATGTTAATATTTCTTTGCGATACTGCGGTGGTTTGGCGATAGTTTTTCTCAACCATATAGACATAATCTCGAGAATAATGCATGTTAAAATTTACTACTACGGTATTTATTATAATTTTTTAACCAAAACCTTTTTACGACCGCAAAATATTGATTTCCGAGCAATCTGGCACGATAAAAATAATGATTTTTAACTTGACGACTAGTGAAAAAAGTAGGTAAACAAAATCCCTTACCACATCTTGAGGGATCTGAAAATGACAGATGGTAAGACAGCCGTTCCGCATCATGGTTGGATCAAACTTGTGAACGTCCATTGCATTTATTAGTGTAGACAGAATGGCCCGTTTCATTACGGGATTAATCCTAGACTTCTCCTCGTTCTTTACAATATAGAATAGGCTAGCAGATCCAGAAATTTGAACATGTTTTTCACCTATGTGGCGGCTCATTGCAGTCAATATTAATTTTAGAGCTGTATCCACCTGAGTTCCTACCATAATAAAAGTACACACGATGATTCAGCAAATTCAAGCATTAATCGATTTATATTCAATATGGTCATTTGACACATATATTCTAGTTCACTTCTTAACTAAAACAAGGGATTATTTTAATACCTTTCTCTGCTCGAAAGAGATGAAAGAGGTCGTTTAAAACTTTTTCAAGTAGTTCGTGTCGATCAAGGTAGGCTTGACAAGCTGTAAGAATTTGAGTCTCATCTCTATCGCCAGCTATTCGTTTTGCTGGAATATGATGACGATGTGAAGCATCGTGGTGCGTTCCATATAAACCTAAAAATTCTAATGGGCAGTGAATACGCGAATTTAGGCCAGGAATGTCACACGCCTCTTCAACTATTTTCTCTTGGACACCTGGAACAGCCAACAATAAAATTTTGTTACAGATTAAAGCCACGTCCACAGTTTCTGATTGCAACTATATTGCAACTTATAATCGTCAATGTTTGATTTGAAGTACCCCTTCCAGCGAGGTTAGTCCCCGAAATATCTAGAGATGTGAGTTTGGGAAGAGAAGTGACCAGATTGGTGAGGATGTCATTCGGTTCTCGAAATATCGAATTGCTGTCACTCGACTGAGATATATCCAAATGTCTGTAAAAATATACCCGTTATTATTGATTAATTCGCAAGATATATTATATTAAATTACATAATTATATGGCTATCTATTCGTTATAAAACTAAGCTTAATGGCTCGACTATGCAGGTTGAACTGAGCACGTAGGTATTTTATTTTTATTCTTACCGAAGCTCCTTTAGTTGTCCAAGAATACCAAACGCATTTCCTTTTAAAGTTACATTATACAGACTGAGCCAGGTCAAGTTTCTAGCTTTGCAAAGAAACTCAATATTTTCGATGTCAACACAGCTGGAGACGTCCAAGAATTGAATTGTTTCAATAAAATCTTTCGTTAATAATGTCATGTAGCACTCCTGATCTTGTTGCATTGTCAAGCCCCAGATGACCAATTTCAATAGTTTTCGGGTCATTAATAACCGACTTAATAATTCTTCCCTTGCACCTGTTCGAATTTAAACCAAACGGAAAAACAGTTAACGAATTATCCGTCTATTTTCTGTCACACGCAGACGATTAGGTCAGATAATTATCAACCGAATCAGTTCAGGTAATAACCATAAAAATATGACAAGTTCTCTTCACGGTTTACACTTGACACACACTCAACACATTAAGAAAACAAAACTTCCGAGTTCGGACGAACAAATTACCGACAGGGACAGACAATTCCAGATTTGACGCATTAATTCAATTAAAAATTTGACACACACCATCATTATCATCATACATAATATCTCACCTTCTTGATTAGAGCTTTTAGCATACACCAGAGTTTCAGGGAAAATCTGAGTGGAGTTGCCAATGACCAGAGACTTCAGATTATCTGAGTAGCGATTGATAATATCGAGAGCTCGGGTTGTGAGCTTCGAGCAGTTGTGGATGTCAACATTGACGGGTAAATGTACCATCAACTTCTCCAGTGAATCATCGCTGACAGTTGAGTTACGCAGATTTAGGGTTTCCAAACGAGTACACTCCGTGTCCTAGAACCAACAGTGTTCAATGTTTTACAATCAAAATCACTTTGGTTTGTAAAACTTGAATCACAATGATTATTATTTGCAATAAGTTTTAGGTTGTAGGTTACTTCGACATCATTTAATTACCTGAAACAGCGGAAGTACTTGAGTGTCAAATTCAGCAGACTCCTTGTCAGCGAATTCCAGCATTTTTTCACATATTTCCTTCGGTAGAAATGTACTGGGTTTTAACCGAACAGGGTCAGGCTCTGCTAAAGTCCAACTGAGATGCTCGATGCAGTATCTTGTGCATATGTTTAGCAATGTATCCGGGTCATTACTGTACCGTCCTCCCATTTTGATTTGATTTTGGGTAATTACAAATTATAAGAGGCTCCAACAAATACTAATTGTACGTACAATCTTCCGATTTTCCAATTTCCACTCTGTTACGATTAAACGATCGATAATCGATTTTGCCCACCACTTCCCACTTTACTTAATTTAATACGACCACCAGAAACCAGAACCAGAACCAGAGTTCACAATCACTCTTTATGACTCACTACAGATGACAGACACGGGCACGGTCATTATTTTCCATTCCACTACCAGCAGCACCAGCTAACTCTAAACTAACTACCGAAATGGTCAAATAAACCAAACACCATTAAAATATGTTGACAGTTATTATTTGATAACTTTCCTTAACAGATAAAGAACTACAAACTAGCAATATCGATGTTAAAAATGAGTTTTGAGCAGATTTGAACATTTAATTAATTACATTTCACATTTTGTTTTAGAGCAACAACTCAACAAACAGATGACAGAGAGGCCTGATTGTAAGAACAAAAAGTTTGAACTAATTTGTAAAAATTAATTACCAAAATTCCAACACTTAGAATTTATTGGAATTTAATTCGTTGCGTTATTTTCATTCTAAATTCTAAATACAAAATACGAACCTACCTACAACCTACCATCACTTCATCACAACATCCAACCGACCTATATTTTGCAGATCGAATCTAGACCTAGGCTCAACCAACAACCCAGATGAATGGAATTTGAAGAGACTGAAGTTGAAGTCGAGTTGGTTCGGTAGGCTACATGTATGTCATATTATTATTTTTTATTATTAACCAACTACAAACTACAAAGTACAAACTAACGAAATGAAATGACTAAATGGTTAGTTGTGTATTTGTTCAGGTTTTTTTGTTTGTTTGTGAAATGTTGGATGTCTGGCTAGATACAGATAATGGGACGATAGTTGATAGTGTCAGAAGAGCAGCTTTGAAACTGCATTCACTTTTCAATGTGTCTGACTGATTTACTTTTATTTACATCATTTGGCTACTTTCACAGAATTTACTTGGAATCAGCTGATTGAATGCTTCTTGGGCCAGTCATCATCACACAGGACACAGATCGCAGAAGTCAGTCAGTAGCGTATATCCATATACTATCAACTATAGAAACAGAAACTGCGAATTGATGGGAGGGTAGGGTTAGATCAGTTCTCTTGTCACTTACTTGGAATAAATGAATGAATAATGAATTTTTACTTCACAATCAAAGGCAGATTATTTACGTCATTTACTTCTACTTCCTTAGTTGTTTGTGAGTTGACTTGACGTTTAACAATAATAAATAATTAAAAAATCTCCCAAATTCCAACTAACTGGAATCTGAATTCTGTACAAAAGATGAGGTTACTCGATCCACTTTTAAGATGAAAATAATACGAAGAACTCACTCACAAAAACTAAAAGGACTGAAGCAATCGAAAATCGCAATTCTACTTTGGACTTGCTCTCTGTATTTTGTATTCCATTCCATTCATTCACTCTGTGATGCAGACGGGGGCCTTTCAATTATGAAGTCACAGAAAACAAATTTTTGACATGGGTGGGGTGATAGTGGGTAATTGTGAACGGTTTTGAAAAACAGTAAAAATTTAACATTAGGGTAGAAGCTGGTAACTGTGATCGGCTTGATATTATGATCGAATGATCTTTTGTAAGGAAAGTAAAAGAATAAATTGCCAGTATTGTTTTATTTTATGTAAGTAGATTACAAGATTCGTTCGTGAGTCCAAAAAGTAACACCACACTGGTAATTTATTCGATTGCTCTCCTTACAAAATATCAACCGATTACAATAATAAGCCGATCACCATTACCAGCTTCTACCCTAGCAAAAATATCACAATCACACATATTTAGCTACTGCCAAGTTTTGTTGACCACATATCCGCTATCATGTTTATTTCTTCCGTTTAAAATACAAATCTACGTCAAACTTGAGGAAATTAGCGTAGGTAGGGTAATTGTGAAATTTTGCTCCGGTTATATTTTTGTAAAATATGAGTCTGTTTCCTCAAAGATGAAGCAACATCGTAAATTAAGTCGTTGGTTTTTGTCTTGTCATGTCATGCTTCCTCTCTTCACGATTACCAAACTCTTAAGTGCTTTGCAGTTGTAGAACTGTAGTGACAACCAGGAACTCAAGAGACAGATGTCTCAAATCTTCTAAAGATTCTACCCGGGAAACTATTATTATTATTATTATACCTTCTTTTCACAATTACCCTCCCGCACCCTAAATATAATATTTACACTTTTTCAAGCATCCAAATTACCATTTTATGTACTTTTTAAGTGTCAAAATACCTAAGTTTGCTTTTTTTTAAGTCAGATTAATTAAGTCTTACTTCATTTACACTTAAGTACGCAAGTATGAACATGCCTTGTTTTACATTTTTTGAATTTAAAGCGTCTATCTTCTACACCTTTTAAAAACGGTAATACCATAAATGTAGACTACCTTTTTTAAATCCCTTTTTTGTTAATTCATCTGATCATTTGTGGACTGTCTCTAAGACCTGAATCGTCAAGACGTAAGGAGCTCCGTACAAATTACTTTCGTCGAATAATTTCAGGCCTACTTTTCAGCTGAACTACGCAAAACAAAAATGGGATGTCGACAATTTTCGATTTTGCCGCCACTTCAATTGTGCAAGCCTCCTCACTGAGTGCGTTTGCGTTCATTCAATAGTAATATTTCTGCAGTGGAAAAAATAATGCAAGTAGAACAGGAGCAAAAAAACGTTTGACTTTGACGTTCTTGTTCTTCGGATGCTTTAAATGCAAAACTACATAACAACAAAAATAATGGAATTCAATCTAGGTAATCTATCTAAGCACCGATGCACCGTGCACCTGTACTTTGTACATAATTATTAGTAAAGTATAGGAAGTTGTTTCATCACCAGGGCGAGTGTAATTATGTATACAATAAAGTAATGGTATTTTTTTATTTTATTAGTATTGAGTCATTTTTATTTTAAATCCAATCCGTCATCCGTCAGTGGTCTGTGCAGTGGCGTGTGAAAGGGCGGCCGGCCCGCGACGGATCCAGAAATTCCAGAACCTTTGGGGAGTCTTATTTTACTAAAATCGAATTTTCACATTTTTTAGGTGTTTTACGGTCAACTGCTTAGATTTTTTAAAAAAAATATGTAAAATAATATTTTTTTTGCCCTATGACAAGTTTCTGTAGCCGCCTCTGCTTATATTATAAACTTGATATCAGTATTTACCTCAGAACAACTTTCTTGTACCTTTAAAACCTTTTGTCAGGCAGATATGTTAAATCTTCAATGTTGCTTGCTTTTATAAAAGTTGTGTAATCCATTTGTAGCCTACGCACTAAACAAATACGTCCAGTCATTTTCCAGTTTTGTTTTGCTTTGGACTCGTTGTTTGAAGTAGATTTAGTAGATGCTTTTAATGTTTTAATCAATCATGAAACCATTTGGTGTGCGGATGGTATCGTGTATTTGATTGAAACTACTCAGGATTTGATCGCAATTACTGCTGAATGGGAGAACGTCCCGGGAACTACAAAAGGCGATTACCACAGCGACCGTCCTAGAACTCACAGGTCAAGGTCAAGGACGCCATGGTCGAGAACAATTGTAACTCAAGAAGGTACATAAGCTGGTCCTCTTACCATCTAACATATTTACTCACAACTTACAACGTAGATATATTTAGCCCTTTCAAAAATTGCAAAACTTAATTACGATTCAAAAAGACAACTTATACTGATCATTTATAACTAAACCCACAACGTAAGTACAGCTTATGACACTTATTGTTCTAGGCGATTGAAAACATGGATCATTTTTGTAGCCAAAGAATGTCACTGGGAGATGAAAAGATACAAAATTACAAATAATGTAAGTAACAAGCTACAAGTTGCATTAGATTTTAGTTTAACTATATCACTAAAATCATTCTACGATTTTTTTCATGAAACACTGAATAAGGCGCGTCTAGCCTACGACTTATAAAAACCGGCGGATGGCACCTGACTGGATTTGACATGTTTCCCGTTTACTACGGTCTCATTTCTGGGGTGTGCATACCAATACAGTTGACAGCAATAAATACTACAAAAAGTCATTATGCCATCGTCATCAGTAACACCTATCATGATAATGACAAATGATGAGATGGTGTACTTTCAGGTTTTCGGCACCATTTTGACTTATTTCATTTTTATGTTTCAAATGGTAAGTACAGAAAAGACTCCTCCAGTGCCTACTTACCACCGAACATAGTTTTACTGCGATTTAAGTAAATCTAGGCACAAAGATTAACTAGTCAATCAAAGTGTTGGACGCCTTAACTAACTAACAACTACGGCGTAAAAGGGTGACCACCCTTTGTAACTCTTCTAACAACTCCTACCAGTCTAGGATATGAATTTAATTGGTCCTTATACATGTATTAATAGAACTTATACTTTCATCAATTCATCATCATCACGCAGTCAATACTTCGTTAACTTCGTGCCCCACTACTCTTAAGCGTAGGCACGTCATTCGTGTCCCGTGTAAGTCGGTTTTTTACGTTGGTTTAGTCAACGGCCACTGCATCCTTTAAAGACCCCCAGAGTTCCATGTATAGCCTTGAAACTTCTTGATCTTGAGTGTTGTGAGTGATTTAACTTATTATTACACAACTGGACGAGTGTCGACCACAAAAAAATGATATTTGGTTGATTATTACTCATTAAACAATGATTCGATGGTAGCTTATATGTACCTATACTGATGTAAATGGAAAAAATTGTAACATTTATATAACACCACCGTAACCTCAGTCATCTTTCAGCTGCCGCATTTCAAATTAACACAATTCTTTTAGTTTAATTTCTTTCAGCTCTGTCCAGACACCGGAATTTGGAATAGTGTGCATGCAGTCTACATACGGTCATAGCGT
This sequence comes from Dicyrtoma fusca, assembly GCA_034695205.1. NCBI lineage: Eukaryota > Metazoa > Arthropoda > Collembola > Symphypleona > Dicyrtomidae > Dicyrtoma > Dicyrtoma fusca. The sequence continues at coordinate 10,927 of JAQFZC010001016.1, read as the reverse complement.
ATGCATGCATGGTTTGAATTTTGCATTGTTTAGTATTATTCCTTAAATACAACTAAACAGGTAAATCACTTTTGAAAGTATTTTAATTCCTATTACAGTAACTAACCAAATTTAAGTGTGGAATGTGGAGTTCCTGTAGTACCTCTGTAATAAATAATTGAATAGCTACTGCTATCAATCACTTGAGCATGCACAATAACAATAATCGTCGACTGGGCAGGTGGGCACTATTTTTGTTGTTGTATAATAGTGGTGCGAAGTGGAAATAATAAATTGATAGTAAGTGGGTACTTTGGTTTTAATCTTGTTATCAAATTGCCTACTACTTCTTGCAGTGTTAATTTGCAATGATTTCCTTTAGGATTACTACTATATCTGCTCCACGAGCGTTTGAAAAAATTTAAAAAATGAGATAAAAAATTCCAAAGTTATGTAAATGAACCCTGACACTTTTATAGCTGTAAATTACTGATAGGACTTTTAACGAGATAATCTGCTGAAGAAAATGGGATTAGCCGATACATACTTATTTTTCGCATTGACTTTTATTACTATTAATCAGCTATTATACGACGGTAGAGAGAATAAGCTCGTTTTCGTTAGCACTGCTAAATAAATTATGCCAGTGAAGCAAAACTAAGGTTTTTCACGAAAAATATCTTTGCCATTGCTATTAAATGATCTTCGAAGATTAAAAGTCACGCACAAACAGTCAAAATTAAATCGACAGCAACCTTGATCCAGTTTTTGAATTTGAATTGTGTTTTTGTGTTCAAATTGTTCCAAGATAATTAAATCAGGACATAATGGCTACCAAGGACGCTACTAACGGGGACCCCAGGTTGCGTGGAGTTTCTTACAGCAAAGTTCCAAGTAATCATCCGACTAGCAAAGATCAAATGGATTTAAAAGTGAAATATATTACAACGGCAGTTATCTACTACTGCAACATCTCACTGGTAACAATAATAATACTAATACTAGGTAGTTCTATTTCATTTCTAAATACTTATTTTCAATCAATGCATTACGTTACTTCCGTTTCCGCTGTCAATGATAAAACTTCTTCCGTGTTTTTATCTAGGGCGTCTCTGTGACATATTTGCCTCCAATACTAATAGATTTCCGAAATGCGTTTCATACGGACATGCAAACGATCTCACTGGTTTTTACCGTCTCACTTGTTGCCGTCCTAGTGAGTGTTTCCGCTTGTAAGTTCCAAGTCCAACCGTATTGGACCTTCCAAACATGACGTCAAAATATACGATCTGGGTTAAAAAAAAGTTTTCGAAAAAGTCAAACGTGTGATAGTGAAGTCACAAAATAGTGCAAAAAAATAAAACTTGAAATCCAAGTTTCAAAACAATGCAGAAACATAAAATGCACCCTTTTAATAGTTTTAAAAAAGCCCAAAGGTAAAACTCAAGTTTTGAAACAGTGCAAACAAAAACAATGCACTTTTTAAAAAAACCAAAACGTAAAACTCAAGTTTTGAAACAGTGCAAAAACATAAAATGCACGGTTTCAAAAAAACTAATAAACTTGAAATTCAAGTTTCAAATCAATGCAGACTATGTCATTTTTGCATTTAAAAAAGGATTTCTATGACGTCATACTTGCAAGGCCTCTAAAAATTGTCATTTATACATTTTGTCATTGGCTAACGAATGAAAGCACTAATTTATTACTAATTTTTGTCTGAAACCTTATCAGTTGGTGTTATTTTCAACTATGTCAACCGCCATGCTGTCATAACGTTGCTGTTATTTATTCTGGCAATTGCCCTAATCCTCACACCGCACAGCCCGTCCCTCACCGTATTTTTCGTTTTGAACGCCCTGGCAGCCATTAGCAGCGGCGGCTACATCACCGCCCAAGTGGTGTGGGTCATCGAAATTTGGAAAGAAGCTGGTGGACCCTACATTCAAGCTCAGCATTTCTTCTTTGCAGTGGGATGCATGATACCGCCACTTATATTCGCACCTTTTCTGTCCAACAATGATTTTGATGAAAGAAGCCCGGCAATTAATAACTCATCGCTGGCTATGATTATGAATGACTCACTATCCGTAGAGCCATCGCCATCACTGTTTAATTCCACGAACAACGATATACTGTCCGAATCGGATTCGGATTCGGAAAGACAGTCATCGGCGAATTTAATCATCCCGTGTGCCATTTGCGGCTCCATCATAGCCATTGGGGCCGTTTTACAGTTAATTATACTACTTGCCTTCAGGTCAAAAGTTTCCGGTGTCCCGAATGAAAAGAAGAATAGCACTGTCGAATCGCCCAGCCCAAACCAGGTCAAAGATCAGAAGATGCTAGAAGATACCACAATACCATTGGGAAAAGATGGAGATAGTCCCGTGACAGATGTTGCTCAAAAGGGATCCGTAAGAGACAAAATCATTTTAATTGCCTTGTCAGCAGCTCTTGTGGGTTCATTTCAATCCATGGAAGCCATCACGGGGCAGTTTCTGCCATCATTCACTCACTTTTCCGAATTACATTTCTCGCAAGCGGTGGGTGCGAAAGTACAATCAGCTTATACGATGTCCTACACAGCGGGTCGACTTGCAGGGATTTTCATTATTTTAAAAGTGGTTCCCCAGCGGATTCTTTTTGGGAATTTTGTATTTGTACTTGTTGCAAATGTAGTTCTTTTAATGTGGGGGATGCGAACTGAAGAATTTATGTGGATTGGGAGTGTTTTACTCGGGATTGGATACTCTACGGGTGTGCCTAGTGTTTTCGCTTATATTCAAACTCACTTGGAGATTACCAATTCGGTCGGGGCTATCTTGATGGTGTGTGGGATGTCCATTTCCGCTGTCTTCCCCATCATTGTGGGGGCTGCGATTGTAAGAATGCCAGCTATTCTGCTGTATTTAAACTTTTCTTGTGTTCTTGTAGGCACGGCGGCTCTGGCCGGGATTTTATGCTTTACTAATAAAAAGAAGGGTATGAAAGGCACGTAATTAAACGTGCTCACTATTTAATGTTAAAGACTAGTTTATAAGATTTTAAGCACAGACTGTAAAAATTTGACTTTTTTAAAAACATAAATCCGATTGCTGGTGAACTTTTTATTTTGCAAACATGTTTAATCATTTAATCTCATATTATTTTTACATGCAAGTTTGGTTTTGCGCTCTCAAAAGTATGGAGATTTCCCGTTGCAATTGCCATGAATCAATTGTAAGTATTAACAGTGATGAAGTCAGCATTAATTTTACTTAATAGCTACGCAAGAATTCTTGCAAGCTGCTCTTCAAATATGTAGCGCAGCTTGCAGTACAGTACAGTCACAAAATACATCAAATGCAACGGTTATGTAGCCATGCTGTCTGTCTGTCAGTCAATCTTAATCTTCTTTTCTTACTGAACGGAACTGTAGGAAGAATAATCTTGGAAAAACCACACTTAAATTATGCATACGAATATACAATTGCATGTTATATACGCTAATTTACAAACGTACATCTACTGGTAACACTAGAACAATCTTTACAAAACATAACTTTTCTTTTTGTACAAAAGTTGGCAACTGTAAAACATATTATGACTCCGTTGAAGCTATTCAATCCGGACAGCAAAAAGCGTATTTGTACTGTACAAAATTTACCACAACCGTAGACTACTTTAATCCATAAGTATTTATATAATTTTATTACTAATTACAGGAAGTCCTTACAGTCTCATTAAAGTGTGTTGTATGTACGTAGTAAATCCTAACACTCGATTTTGTTCTATTCTTCTTAAGATAAGGATTACTGCATTTTAAACAATTTGAAGACAAAAGTAGTATTACACGAAACAGCAAGTAAGCACATTCGTACCAAAATTCAAAACCTGATCGTAAATAGATATTTATAACAGTACTAGATTAGAAAGTACGCAGATAAAATATATAGCGTCATCAGACCTTTAAAACTTTAATTACACTAATTCATATTGTATTAATACAATTATATAGTAATTCATATAAGTATGGAGTATTTTATTATGCTTACTAAATAACAGAATACCTAGGCACTCGAACTGATACATAAGTGTATATTTTGAATAAAGGGGTGCAAGTGAGGTGATTTTAAAATAAAATTCATTTAATTGTCAACCTTTATAGGTAAACAACATTCCAAGAAAAAAAAAGAAAACAAACTAGTTAATACAGACACACAAACAAGGGAAATGATTAAGTCTCAAATCCATACAACAAAATAATGTCATTCATTTGTGAACAGAGCAAATACTGAGTAGTGAGTCTATGTAGTAAGTGAAAGATTCAGTGCAGGCGTGTAATAGATTTAAGAAAGAAACTTTAGAACATATTCTATTGATTATTTGGAATTGGAAAAACATTTCGGGCTCCGCTACTTCCTGGAGAAACGAAGGTGACATTTTGATCCTCATTGACAACAGCTACCAGAAGGGGAATGTCGTCCTCAGAAGTAATTAAGTTGCTCAGACTAATCAGAATTTCCATTTCGCTAGAAAAAGTTATTAAAACAAAAGATCGAATTAATCAACATGTTCTAGTATTGCTATTTATTCTTCAAATTTAACTACACATACCTAGGTTATACTTATTATATTACATTCCAGGGCGCAGGCCAGTGCAAGTGCAGTGTAGTAGCTTAGGAACGCGAATGTACTTACCGAATGATGTAAAGTCGGTGAGACGGCTTGACAGTGGTACCAAGTACAACTTTTCCACACTTGTTATGTTTGGGGGGATATAAGTCGAATTTGTAATAATTTTCTGGAGTCTTGAAACCAGAGCTGCCATCGCCATCGTTAATAACTTGTGCATCAACGCTGCCAATACCATTCTGACCACTCTCCGTTCTCCACAAATTTAATTTTGCAAAGTCAGTATCACAGTTCTGATGAGACAATCCATTGGATCCAAGAAGAGAACGCTTAAAAGTGTCCTGAGCCTTTCCAACTGACTCCTGCCTCCAATCGTTCCAACTCTTGGCATGAGATCCATTTAACTGTGGGGTAGGGTCAGCTAATGGATCTTCATCTACCTCCTCCGAATCAATTCGGAGGCCAACAACTATTTCGCCTAACTGCTCTTCCATTTGAACGTCGTCTTCTTTTGGTGGCACTGACTCCGATGAAGCGCTACTTTTCCTTCGAATTCCTTGCGGAATTAGTTCTGCAGGAGGAAGCCCAAGGGCGGCTGTTGAATGAGGCACTAACTTGGACCAAATTTGATCCGAAAATAATTGAACACTAGATTTATTTAACACTCCTTCTTCCTCCTCGTCGCTAGATACTAAATCAACCAAAATATGCGCTCCTACTCGAGGTTCGGTAAAGGACGCGGTCATTTCAGGTTCGTCAGCTTGTTCAGGCTCATCAATATCCGGAAGTATTTCGTCTGGGTCTTCTTCTATGCCCTCGGTCTCATAGTAGACCCCGATAGAGGTTATAATCTCTTCAATTTGAACTCCGGGATGTGCGAATATAACTTCATCCACAAACTCGACGTCCGAATCAACTTCTAAGACAGTGTATGGTTCGGATCCTCTGGATGTAGACGGCATAGGCTCTTCGTCATCACTGTCTTGCTCTTCCACGGGCTGCCCGGAAACTGACCCAGATGAAGAGTCCTCCACCAACACTTCCGGCGGGAAACCTGGAAATTCATTCGTGTAACTCCCAACGTTTTTATCAATGCTATCTTCTTCAAGCATAGACGGAGACGGAACTTTACCACTCATTTCTGTGGAGGGTGACTGGTAATCACATATTATATCAGGGGATGCACTTGGTTCTCGAGTAGACGATAAAATTACATCTGATACACGGGTGCTGTTAGGGGCATCGTCGTCCGGCCTCATTTCTTGGTCAGAAGAATAAAATTTACTTCTTTTCTCATTGCATAATACGTTATTATCTGAGGATGAAGAGTCTGCTTTCTTTCGCTTTACCCCTGAATGCCAATCGGACTCATCTTGAGAGTGCACTGAAATGTTTGTTACCTCCGCTTCAATTTGTACTTCATCGCATGATTCCTTCGAGGACGCCGTAAGTGGATCACTTTGCATTTCAACATCTTGAATTTCGCTGCCAGCATCATGAGACTGTTGCGCTACTGCTGGCTTACTTGGAAAGTCAGAAGCAATATTTGGCTGGGAGGTGATAACCAGTTTGCTTTGCTGAGAAATTACTTTGCTTGTACGACGTGGGCGATACCCCTCCTTGGCTAAGAACTTGAACACAGTGTACTCATCAAATCCGCAAGTAGTACCATCAAAAGTCGTTCCAAGGGTATCGTTCCCGGGATTCAAGAGGAGACTTCGAGCTCTCTGGATGCTAATAGGGACGGAGCCGACCAAAACTTCTAGCTTGTGCTGGAAAATACAGACCGTCATTATATAGCATACTGGTTGTAAGTCACGAACAATACTACAAATTGTGAATATAAACTTTAATCGTGGGCACGTACAGTTTCAAGAAAATACAGTGCTTCTTCTGGAAATAAATACGTTTTTTCACCGATGTCATAACCATAATTTTTTCGTATGTTGGCCTTGTTAGTTAGAAGCTGAATTCTCTTTGTTAAAGGGCAAATGATAGCTTCGTCAACGTTATCTCTGAAATTAGTTTATAAATTAATACAATTTAGGTTTCAAATAGGAAAGAGTTATATCACTCAGAACTAACATCGCTAGTCTATTTTTATAATAATCTATTAATTTTATCTATACAGTAATACTAATATTAAATAGAAAACGATTACTGGATTACATATTGCTGCAATGATATAACAAAAATGAATTTTGTCCTGCAAAATAAATCTTGTATGCCTTTTAAATTTGAACACTAGAATTATACGGGGCAGGAAAGAAGTTAAGAAGTACAACAACAAATGCTTCTGAGATTGTGAAATTGCAAGCACATTAATATTAATATACACAATACACTGGTTAACGTACAAGCATAATACACATTCACCAGAATTACTTACAGAATCAGATATTACGAGTTTACATACTTTGTACCAGCACGATCACAATTACTATACTGACGGATTTAATTGAAGTAATTACAACTACGACTACGCTAAGCCAAGCTCAAGTTAATTTTAATAAGGTAAAACTGGAAAAGATTCACAAGTAGCTGTAGTCAGACTGCTACTAGCTACACTAATCGAAACAATAATGACTCCTCCCAGGTTCTATATAAACAAAAAGTAATCAAAAGTAAAAATATGCGTATATTTTCCTATTCTTTCGTCGAAAATCAAAGTTCGACTTATCGCTTACTAAAGCATAGCATACTGTTCACTCTTAGCATGGGTAAGTTATGGATTCAGTGATTTAAAACTCACTTTTTCCGGATGCGCTGATCTTCGTTAATTGCTGTAAAAATATCATTTATCGTGTAAGAAACGTGTTCCCGCTTTGTTTCTTCATCTGCTGCTACGGTCCCTTCAGCTACTTTTACTCCAATTTCAGTTATTTCGTCTTCCCCGACCATTAATACTTCATCTCCGGATGACTGTTTCATGTCATCAGCAATCACTCCACTAGAAACTGGTCCTCCCTTAATACATTCCCCCTTGTCGCTTATCATTTCCTCCGGTTCAGGTTCGGGCAAAATCTTGCTCTCACTAGTCAGCTCCGATGCAGAACTCATTTTCTGAAATTAATATCACATTTATCAATTAACATCCATCTAGATTACAACCATTCTTGTCTTTTCTACGATATACCGTAAACAACCGCATAATCATTAATGGCTCTGCTCCTTTGTACTTAAGCGCCTTTCGGGGCTACAAGTACGTACATTTTTAGTCCCCCCCCCCCCCTTCAATGCTTTACTTTGATTTTTTGTTGTTGCTATTTAAATAGCCCTTGGCTAGAGCTTTAAAACTGTGAGTAATGGTAACTCTATTGTATTATTAATACTAATACAAGTGCAATACTACAGCAGTATTTACACTTTACAACCATTACCTACTCAAATTGTATAGCCAATAATAATATTAATATTACAACACAATTACATTTGGATTTTGGACTATTTAATTATATTGAAGATTTAAACGCATTCGCTCTTTTTGCAAAAATGTTAAAAGGTCGTCTTCCACTTTTGAAAAGCGCAAATGGTCTTTTTGCTAGTTTTGAATAGAAAAGTCGTTTTGCTCGTGTTGAAAAGAACAGGTCTATTCCTGGAAATAAGTGTTCGCAATTTGTGAATTTGACAATGAATAGGTAAAGCTATTAACAGTAACATTAACGGAAAGTCGTTTTGTTTGTGTTGAAAAGAATGGAAAGACGTTTTGCTGCACGTTTTGTAAGACGTTGAAAGACCGCTTTGCACTTTTGAAAGCGTAAAATGTCGTTTTGCACTTTTTGCAAGCGTAAAACATGGGTTTTTTCTTTTTGAAAAACACCAAAAGATCGTTCGGCGTTCAACACTTTTTGAACATACAATTGCATATTGTATTGCAGTTAGGTATTGTAATTTACAATACTATACGTACCTAAGTAAGGTTACAAGTTGCAATTGCATTCACAATCACAATTTGAATTGTGAATTGTTTTGAAAAATACTACTCACAAATTCACAATCGCATTAATTCTCTACGATTTTATTTAAGCACCAGTACGTTGTACGGTGTAATACGTCTACAATCTATCACCTACAAATCTATAATAGCCCGTTGACAGCCAAGCCAGACAGTTAATAAGTCATAGTTATTTTCTCCCCCAAGCCCCCAACAAAATATAAATTGTAAAAAAGAATAAGAGTAACAACTAGATGTTAGAATAAACATAAATTCACAATTAATTTAACAAAATCAGTTACTTAAACTAACTTTAATTATGAATTAATGCTGAATATTACTGAATGTTGAATGTACGTTCAAGTTGAAGTTTGGACTTACAGCAGATTGTTGGTTGCAGTTTCCAGTCCAGATAGATGCCAGTAATTTACACTAAAGCACACCTACTACGTACTTAACTACCGTTATTAATTTAGCTCATTACTGCTATATTTTGTGATTAATTTTTGTGTAAGCAAGTTAAATAATAAACTGTTGACTGTTTCTGTCACACTTTGGTTCTTTCTCGTTGGTTCGTTCACTTCACTAGAAGCCACTGAAGCCACTAATTCACTGAAGCCAGGTACTCTCGATTCTCGATTCAAGGTTCCCTCATTAGAATTCCTCCCTATACGATGCAAAGAACGATAACATGTGCTCAGCGCGATATTTTTGATTTATTTCCGAAATAAATTTTTAAAATATCGTTGTTGTTTCTATTTATGTAAATAATTAATTACATTTAATTAAAATGCTTATATTTTTTAAATCCTAAATAAAATTGGTGAGATTTATAAAGCGTTCTAGGCTTCGGATTTTGAACCCGTCGTATCGGTGACTAAAATCAAATTATAAGGTGTTTTTTTTGCCATAAATGTTTCTACAACCGGCAATCGCTATCGCTTCTGCTGTAGCTGAATATTAAGTAAATATCAAATATATTTGTTAGTAAGTTTTGCCCAATTTTGTAATTAGCTAGTAGGTAATAAGGTAATTATTATACGAAAACTTAACGCTTTGATCAAACAAAATGTTAAAGATTAATTACACGGCAAAATTGTTTAAACTCCAAATAGTAGTTTTTCGCTCTATAAATTGTACATTTACCACTCGTAGCAGTAGTAGTAGTCGTATTTATCAAATTAAATTATGTAGACCTTGTCTGTTCAATCGTCAACTTATATTGAAAAGACCTCTTGGACTCGTTTCGATAATATCTCGAAAGTATCATCAGTTGTCCATAAAAGACCCCAGTGTTCAAAATTATGTGAAGAAGTTGTTGGCTGACCAAGACAGTTTGCATCTCAAGAATCCTCAGCTTTGCCAGGTCGTCCGGAGGATAGATGAAAAACAGGTTGAATTAGCGGAGCTTGCACAATTAGTTGAAGGTGAGCAAGTTAACTACAGATAGTCTCATTATTAAAATGAAAATGAGGACACGTAATTAAATGCTTTGTGATAAGTCTTAGTAATAAAATTGGAGCTCGTCCAAAAGTGAGGCTGTTTGAGTAACAATAAAAATGTGACTAATTTTGATTTGATTTGAATTTGTAGAAAATCAAGAACTGAAAGAGATTGCTGCAAAAGATGGGCTGATGATTGATGAAGACTTAAAAAAATTGGAAAAAGAGGTAATTATGTGCCTACAGGCTACTTGACCTGTCAGTTACTGAAACAATTTCCAGCAGTTGCTTTAGCTCTTGTGGTTAATGTTTTGTTTACTAATTAGTTGTAATCGATGCAGTTTTTCCAGCACGTGGTCGAGCCTGAGCCATTTGATCACAATGATGTTGTGATTGAAATTTCTGCTGGTATTGGTGGACAAGAAGCTATGTTATTCGCTCAAGAATTATTTAGAATGTACGAGAATTATTCAAATTATCATCAGCTGGAGTTTACTGTAACCAAATATGAAAGTACAGAGCTCGGTAATGAGAAACAAAATAGTATAATATTATTTAATGTGTCCTTTACTATGACTATGAGTATATTTCTCATCGAATAAGTTCCAAGCTCCTGTAAATTATTTAATTGTTTTAATGCTTAAGGTGGGGTTCGCCAGGGAAGCGCAACCGTGTCCGGGCTCGGTGCATTTAGTAAATTAAAGTTTGAAGGTGGTGTTCATCGAGTTCAACGAGTTCCCAAAACAGAGAAGTCTGGACGAATTCATACAAGTACAGCAACTGTGGCAGTGCTACCACTCCCTAATGAAATCCAAGTTAATATCAGACCACAAGATTTAAAATTTGAGGCGAAGAAGGCAAGTGGTGCTGGCGGTCAGCATGTCAATACAACAGAAAGTGCAATCCGATTAACCCATGTGCCCACCGGCACAGTAGTTGAGTGTCAAATGGAAAG
>JAQFZC010001015.1:0-35784 GCA_034695205.1 Dicyrtoma fusca | reverse complement strand
TTAAATTTTAAATGCGTAAAGTTTTTAAAATGCTCACGCGTAAACTAAGACCATTTCCTTCACTCCATGTTTTTCAATCGAAACGTTTTTCTTTAAACTTTATTTTCCAATTAGACAAATATTTGGAAAGAGGTTTTCTCGCAATCCTTTTCAAACTTTTCTTATTATTTTTGATGATTTTTAATCAAAACGTACTTGACGGAAAAATGGGAAAGGTTCCTAATTGTACTCCATGGTTCGCCCATATGACCATCAATAGAAATCCCAAATTAATTTGTATGGTTTTAGAAATCATGAATACATAATAGTATGCGTACTAAAGCCGTCTCTTGGAATATTTTGTGACATACATAGGTACTTGTGATTCTTATTAGGTATACTTACCTAATATACAAGAAAGACTTTTTTCTCAAGTAAATTATTGTGGCATTTAAGTTTTGTAAGAGACCAACGCTGAAAGATTTGATTAGTCAGTTTATTATTGACATAAGTTATTTTGATGGGAAAATACATTTTCTATCAAGTTGTAATTTCCTCTTGTATTACCTGGAGAACTCTTCTTTACCATGCATACGCACTCCGCTAGAATATGGAAATGTAAATCAGGGAAATACATAGTTGGAGGGAATTGGGATTGGGCGAATGAAAGATTGGATGAAAGGAAGTGCTGAATGACTGAAGGACGGATTTTGGAGATTAGATTTGGAGGTTGTCACGTACAAGAAAGAATACAAGATTGACATGCGGAAATGGAAATGCTCACTTTGAGTTGGGAAAGTTCGGGGCCTTGGAAATATTACGCCTTCCGTGGTTCGAGTAAAATATTCTATCTACAAGTTTCCACAAATTAGTAGTGAAAAACTATTTGGCTTACTAAAAGACGAGCAGAGGAGCGTTATTGTAATTGTTTGGAAAATAAGCTAAAAAAGATATTTCCTTCCACCTCCAATAATTTGAGAATATTTCTTTGGCGTAATAACTGGAAAGCTCCTTACTTGTGTGCTAGTCCGTAGTTTGACGTCTTCCAGTCAGTTTCAGTTCCAGTTCCAGTGGATTTGGTTTCTTTTCAATTGACTGCCTATTGCTTCTGCTTACGTCCATGTCATTGGATAAATAAAAATGAATTTCCTGTGCAACTGGTGGTGGTTGTGGTGAATGGCGATGACGGTGGATAATGCTCACAAGTAGTTGGAGCGGGTTTCGGGTACGTCATCCACGGGGGCTACGGGGGCTCGGAAAATATTACGCAAGAGGACTCACTCCGCAAGACTAACATTGATAGAAAGAGAAATGCAAGGGTGACCTCGTGAAGGTGGAAAGGTGTGACCTTGGAAGTGGAAAAAGTTGGAGTGATATTTGAGAGGTCCACATGGAAATGTAGGAGAGTGCGATGGAGATGGAGATGAAGTGGTGGGATGGCGAGATGGTTTCTGGTGTGGTGGGTGCTATGGTGCCAGTCTGTGATGAGTCTGCTTCCTACGTCCGTGTCCCTTGGGATTCTCGGACCGAATTGGTTTGGTCGTCAAAGTTACTGCGTCTTGCCCATCGTTCCCGGGTCTTCCACACTGCACGCGGACAGGGACGCCAGAGACGTCCACTTTCACCATCCAATCCATTCTACTCCCACTCTCTGTCCACAAACAAATATTCTTCCAAGCCATTATTCAACGGAGCATCTCAGCCATATCTACGATCTCCACCTCTACGTATTACTACCCACTTGTGGAGATGTAGCTTCCCCGAGTTATTAGACAGTCGGTCGCCAAAATAATTAATTCACAATAAAGCAAACTGAAACTAAAACAAATATCCCAGGCCTACTTACACTACGGCCTTCATTTAAAAAAATATCATGTAGAGATGAGCATTGCGTGGTTGCGACGTAAACATGCCAGCGATTTGATACAAGGAATTGAAAATGTGCAAATCCTACAGAGCGTATCTAGAAGGGGAAAAGGCTCTCTGCATTTGTGCAGATGTCCTTTTTCTTCCTGTGCGTGTGTCTCTGGCCGGAGATGAAAACGCATTTGCGAACATCTGTCTCGTAACTAACAAAAACCAACTGGCAGGGAATCGGGGAAGGTAATCCCGACACAACTCGCACAGGCCACTCACTCCTTCCCAAGTGAGGGGCCTCCCAAATATTACTTGACAGCAACACATGACACTCAATTATTTTTCACAGCCTGCAACATATGACATGTCCTCACGGGATTGGCTTTGACAAAATAAGTTGACTATCCTATTGCAACCTATTCAAAAATGGCAAGTCTTTCATTTTTCCTTTAAATGGAAAATTTTGTAGTTCCATATTCGCAAAAGGGCAAAACATGGTATCTACGTCTAGAATGTGTGCTTTGCATTTAAACCTTATACAAAGGAGCGTGGCGTTTCAGTTTTGATGAAACTCAAAATAAGGACGTGAAGCATGGATTTAAAAAAGCTGCATGAAACTATAAACTAAATGTGCGTTTGACACCGTCTGGAAGAACTAATTGTGAAGATAAGCAATTGAGAGACCGCCGACGGAGAAGCCAAGAGCAGGACACAGGGATGCGGGAGAGTCTCCTCCGAATCCCCTCATCTCCTCATCTCCTCCCGTCTCCCTCACAACCACCCTCGCATATCTCCTCCGTCTCCTCCGTCTCCTCGTCATTTCCGCCTCTCTCAGCCCATCTACACTCACAACTCTTTCCCGCAAATTCCCTCCACGCTCACTCTCACCATCACAACAGCCGCATGCTTATTCAAAGGAAACATTCACAAATTACGTCACCCCTCCTGCTTTGACACGACCACGTTTTACACCTTGTCGAAAATTTAACTTCTTTGGCTGTACCTTTTTGAAAAAGTTAATTTCCAGTTTTGACCTTTTTAAAGGGCTGTTCACTAGTTTCAACCTTTTTCAAAAAGGTAACTTGTATAATTACCACTTTTGTGAGGAATTTCCACGGTTTTCCAGCTCCGAAGAGGAGCTCTTTCTTGCCCATTAAATAGAGCAGAAATATTCTGTATGTAAGTACCTGTACATGTGTGACTGTGTGAGTATAAATGAGACAAGAATGCATTTGAGACAAAAGCAAAGATTGAGAAAGAAAGAGCTTACTGTTGAAATCCCAGTTATTGAAAGATTAGAATGTAATCTGAAGCAATTTAGATTTTAATTTTTCAAGGATGCAGGTGTGCTCGCTCAAATGCATTCCTAATAATTCCTATGAAAGCCACAAATTCAGGATCGCCAAAAACATATATTCAAGAGACGTATGCGAATTGTTTTTGTTTACCGGAAGAGAGAAAAGCATTATGCACACAAAGATTTATTTTTGTAGCTGGGGTGAAAGTTATGCAGAGCGGAGCTCCAAATAACTCACAGATACGATTAGATCAAATTGGTGAGATTGAAAGCGAGACTCACCAAGGCCACATGGAGAGTACGGGTACAATAATGATTTATTCGTTATGACAATTTGACCCTTGACCCACACAACGAATGGGCGGTAGAATTTACAGCGAGGTTTTTCAAAAGTGGAGAGTACGCTGGTCCCCTCTGGAATTATAATTGAGTGAAAGTTGGATTTATGCTCCTAGTAGTTCTTTGATAGAGGAAGATAATTTTTCCGCTCGATTGTGAGGAAGACTCATTCAAGAGTCGGTGTAAATAAACGCCAAAGTAGAAATTTGTATTTAAATTAATTGATCGATTAGATGAAGTGCAGCTGAACAAGTCGCTTATAAGATTCACAAAATCCGGTGCAAGAGTCCTTCGTTTAACCCTCTGCGTATAAAAATGCATGGCAGTCGTGTTTTTAGGAAGTCTGGGGCCAATAGATGTGTAAGGAAAAGATCTCCTGCTCTTGTAATCTGCTTTCTCTCCCACGAAACACATTCTTGCACAAGTAGCATTGAGTCTTGAACTTTTTCAAAGTGCTTTCCAAATTCCAAGCGTCCTTGTCTACCGGCTTTTATCTTGAGCGATCGCTGGAGCTTCCTTCTTGCCGATTAGATTTTATCCCACTTATTTCAGATATGGTGTCAACCAGATCGGTCATGATTAAATAATAATTAGCCTAGTTAGAGGATGTCAGACTTGACTTAAAAATGCACTTTGCACTAGTTACAAAAACAAGAATGGAAACTGAAAGTTTGCCCTTCTTTGTACCGGATTGGACATGCTTCAATGGCGATGTACGTAAAATAATCAAAGTAGAGCCACCAAAGCTTCTGGGATCACCTGCGCTCTTAATTTATTTGGTAAATAAAGTTAAAAGCATCAAATACTTACAATTGTCACTAGGAGTGATTTATTAATAAGCGATCCCACCAAGATAACGTTTTTGTTTTGTTTAAAATACACTTCCATGATATCCTGTCGTCTAAGGTGCGTTCTTTTTGCTAAAAAACGTCAGAAACTAACAAACGGTTGTCTGTATAACTCAAAGCAAATACTATTCTGTGACTGACTTGTTTTCTCTTAATATTGTCCTTCGTTGAAGCGAAACAAAATGGCTACAGCCAGGTCCGATGGACAGTGATTGTGTATCGGACCGGTACTGGTGGGATTTGGCTGGCAAAAAGTAGATATCGCATTCAGTTAGATTTCACCTTTACAATGTAGATTTATCATTTTTCGAGCTAAAAAGGCGAGCTACTGCTACGCGTGCTAAAATCACGACGTTTAGGCGAACGGGAAAAACGTATTGATTGGAACTGCCTTCTTTGCAGTGGAAATAGTCTGACGAACGAGAACGGAACGAAAAAACGGGCTATTCTTCTGAACGTATTACAACACTGTAGCGGACTGTTCAACGTTTCTACTTTAAATAGGGCTAGAGCGAGTAACTAGTTTGGTTGTTTTCGTTTTACTAAATGTATAACAAATGTTTCCAATAACTCTGAATTTCAAGTATGTATCGATTCTAATACGTAACTAACCCACAACGTAATTAAGTTGAAGGGAAATATTCAAACTGGGCATGTTTTTAAATGCGTTACGTATGCAATATCACTATGTTCAATATTACCTTTGTATATTATATGACGGTCTTTCCAAATAACCTTTTTTCGAATAGCAGTAAACGCTTGCTGGAGTTGAATGCGTTTATTTGTCATTGCGGGAAGCAGAAATGCATTTTGCTGCACAACAACAATACAATTTTATTCTCTGTATTTAATATCAGTGTTGGTCATTACAAACTAGTTCAAACTCTTGTGACTGCACTCTTCTGTCCTTGAACCGACGTGGATGTCGAACAAGAAGGAACTCAAAACAAGTTTAATGTTTGACACGAAGCTGTTGTTTTGGTCTGAATGGGAAATGGACCTAATTTGGAATAAAGGAAGAAGAAGCTTTAACTTGCCGAGGCATTCCGCTAAGAGGACGTAAAATGTAGGTTAAATTTGCATGGATGAGTGAAAATGAAATTTGGTTGACAAGAGAAAAGGGGGCGTTGGATGTTTGGGGCGAAGGCGATGAGGACTGAAAGTAATGGATTGAATAAAAGCACATGACATGGATGGAATTAGTGGAATAACGGCGGCTGGTGAAAGGCCGGTTGGGAGTCTTGTGGGGGAAAGTGCGGTTTGTCTGAATTTGTGGTTTGAAGCGATTATTTCCTCACTTGACACCTTCCCGCTCCTTCTCCCATCCACGGCCCATGCACCCCAGTCAGTCTGCATTTCCTTCTTTTGTTTTCGATGAGATGAGATGAGATGAAGTGAGAGGCAGGACACTTTCTCTCTGAGCATCTGTCTGGAGCCGCGTGGGGTGGTCGGAGAGAAAGCAGGTCCTGCCAGAGACGCAACCTGTTGCTTTCCCCACCAAGCCACCCACACCATCTAATCACAAACATTCCTCACACTACGCAGACAGACACTTCTGTCGCTCTACTCTTACAATACCACCACACTTAACTTCTTTTGAAAAAGGTTAACACGTCTTTGCTCCGATTCAAAAAATGTTAATTTACATTTCTTTAAGTTTAGGTAGGGTTCTAACTTGTAAAATTCTATGTACAACTGCTATTCTCTTTTAAAGCACCACTCCAAACAAATTCCCTTGTCTTACTGGTCCAACACATGTCCAGGCTGAACACGAGGACTTTTTTCATGTGAAAAGTGCAGAGTGTTTAGCTGAGAAAAGAGAGGCAAGTTCAAATGTAAACCTTTTCAAGATTGGAAGATTTGCCGTAAGAATTGTTGGGAATAGCTCCTAGCATTACTGGTGCTGTAACTGTAATAACTTGCTTTAGCTCCTTAATGACAGACGCAGATCCTTGGTTGACTCACTCGCAGAGACGAATGTGAAATTGCGGAGCCTTGCAAGACGTGGTTGCGTTGTTGTGTGTGTTCCGGATTGACTTTGTGTGGTTGAAGTGGCGTAAGTGCAGGAGCGTGAGTGGTGTGAATGACTGATTAGCCTCTGACTGGGAATCGGACGCTGGCTGTGTGTGTCTTGGCTCCTTTGTCAGATCCTCGCATCTTCTGTCTCCAGTCCTGCATCTTCTCTGCTCCCGTTTCCACGGAGCTGCTTCACCGTTGCTTATCTTCCCAGCCACCACGACCGCCTGTCTCCCGGCTCCCTCGTTGCCTGGCACTGCCTGTAGCAGAGCCAACTCGAAATAAAGTTACAGCTCCTTCAATTCACCGTGCCCAGCTCAAGTAGGAGCCTCCCACTTCCTACCCACCCAACCTTCCCTTCCCTACTTTTACAACGTCCAAATATCTACTTTACACTTTTTAAAAACTATATTCTATTCACATAAGACATCACGTAAAACATACAATTTACACTTTTCAAAGTATCACCACCTGGTTCTGCACTCACTACCGTCTTTTGCACTACCTCAACTTTTTCAACGTGCGACAACCATGTGTTTTGCACTTTTTGAACAAGCTATAACTTTGTTATGTGTATTTTGAGGACGTGGATGGAAGGGTTTGGGCTGATTTTGAAAGATAAGTTTTGCTAAATGCAAACAAGTTGAGAAAATGTAAAGGAAGTATTTAATTGTTTCTTAATAAATATTTTCGCTTTTGCACTATTGCGCCTTGATTTATGAATTTGTAAATGTGGATTGACGAGAAAGAGAGTGAAAAGGTACGGGTGTGGATTATTGGGTAAGGAGCGTGGATGAGAGTGTTGAGGCTGTGAGGTGGGATGTGGAGTGCCCCTTGGAGGGTGAGTGCGTGAGGTGAGGCGAAGGAGGGGAGGCGGGGAGGCGGGGAGGCGGATGGAGGAGACGAGGAGTGAATGGGCGGCCGAGTTTCCTCGGTGAGTCAGTTGGGTTTTGAGATTGAGAGAGTCGGGATTTGTGAGTCGAAGTCCAGACGCCAGCCGAAGCTTGGAAACTTTTCTCAGTCAAGACAGACGAGGCTGCCAGTCGCTCCTCCAGTCGTGGACGGTCAGCCGGAGCCGACACACTGCAGAGTGCACACGCCAATTATTACCAACAATCTCCTGCCTCCCACTCCCACCACCTCTGCCTCCAGCACCACCACAAACAATCGGCTCCCATCAGGGCTCCACACACATTTTCCTCATTTCAAAAACAAGACCAAGTGCAAAAGAGCACCTGGCAAAATTGCTTTCCAAAACTCCCCAAACGTCTCATGTTCACCCATTCCAGCCAAATGGAAAGCATTGGAGCAATTACTCCTTCAAAAACGCACCCACCCATACGTGCTCAAACAATTGCAAAGTATCCTTCACCAAGTGTGTATTCCCGAAACGTGTAAATCTAGTATTTGTTATTTTGCACCAGAGTTGTTGAGATGCATTGCAATATGTGTAGCCTTCCAGGATTTCCCAGTCTTTCCAACTCCTCAACAGGTTTGTCTGCCAAGTAAAATAATTGAAAGGTAAAATAAGCTGGAAGGTGGAGCTTGAAGAGGTTTGCTCGGTGATACTGCACTATCTTCACGATAAGCTCCAATCTTTGAACACCCCTTCACTTTGACAATTACCGGAGGCCGCCTTGTTACCCGACACGTCCAAGTCGCAACGGCCTCCTTGGACACGTAGATATGAGATCTTGCTTTCCCACTTCCCGGAAACATTTGATTCCTCTCAATGCAGATCGTCTGTGTAAATGATGCAATGTGTCCCAAATCCATGATGCAAGCAGTGGATGATTGGATGGACTTGGGACAGACTGCATCAAAGACAGGACAGGCGTACGTTGGAGCTGAAGGAATAATGGAGTGGCGTCATTAAGTGGCAATTAGTTTTGGTTGTTTGTGGTTGTTCGGGTGGCGGTGGGTGGTCCGGGTCTTGGGTGGGTTGGCACTTCATCCACATATCAATCAGATATAATTGCTTTCAATCCTTCAGCCAGTCTCACACACTTTTCTCCCAATTCAAAACAATCAAGGACAAGATGTGAAAGTCTCAGTTAAAAAGACTCGAATCTTCAGTTAAACAAAATCCAAGTGGTTTTTTTTATTTTTGAAAAGTCGTTGAGTTGAAGGATAATTTGTTTCTGCGTTGGAACTAGCTCAATGAAATATAAAAGTGAGGTTTCTGAGTAAATAGTAGTGAATGGGATTTTGAATTAGTTGATGGATTTTGAGATGGGACGGTGATGCGTGTTGGGTTTCCTTGGAATTGATTAATTGAAGGATGTGATTGCGTGTGACTGGGTGTCGGAGTGTTGGTGCTAAAGACGAGTGGATTAATTAGGCGCTGGTCCCTCGGGAAGTAAATGTGAACTTGTTGATTGTGGAGGCACTCGCGTTGGTGTCCGTGAGAGGAGCAGAACTCCGGTGCACTTACAGCATGGAGCTCACGCGGCGTCTCGCTGCACTCTCGATGTCTTTGTCTGTGTTGGACTTTGGATTTAAATTGGAAAATCGTCCTTCCTGGACTTTAATCGACTCTAATCACAAAGTCTACTCAAGTTAAGTTTAAGAATTGCAATTATTTTCCAGCCGTGATTAGAAGGTTTTTGTGGAGCTCGTACTCTTTGCGTCAATTGCGCCTTCCTTCCCGTCTTGTGGACAAAAGTTCAACTGCCGCCCTTCTCGCCTCGTCAAATCAATGGAAAGAGTTTTCTCTTCACAAATCCCGGATTTTCTTGCGTTTCCGTCAAAGAGTGTGCAATTCATGTGTTTTCTTTAATTGTCGTGGACGTGTGGTTGGAGTGGTGAGATATTAATGGTCCTCTTGAACTTCCTCCATCTGTCCTGAGTACCTCTATGCCACAAGTGCCATGGCCAATGGACAGGCGGGTAAGTTCAATCACGTCCAACCAACTCTCAAATCTATCTGCTAATAAAATACAGGGCACTTTTCATCCATTTCCACCACGCCTGCTTTGTTTTAGCGCCTTCAAGTAAGACCTTTCCCCTGAGCAAAATTTTGAAAGGTGTGTGCATTCCGAGAACAAGTTGTAGCTTTGTAGCCCGTTACAACGTCAACTTTAGAATTCATTCATTATTATACAATTCAAAGATGACGCCATATGATTAAGTTTGAAAACATTTGGAGAGAATCTTATGGAAATGGGGAGTCCGCAATAGGCCTTGTTGGCCTTGGCATGCGTTTCCTCAACCTTATTCTCCTTG
The DNA here is from genome assembly GCA_034695205.1 of Dicyrtoma fusca. Lineage (NCBI taxonomy): Eukaryota > Metazoa > Arthropoda > Collembola > Symphypleona > Dicyrtomidae > Dicyrtoma > Dicyrtoma fusca. Next base: position 26,223 of record JAQFZC010001015.1, on the reverse strand, counting down.
TACCGGACCCTCAGTCTACTAGACAGGAGCAATAATATAAGTGAGAAAGGACTCAAAGGGTAAAACAAATGTTTCAAATTCCCTCAAATACGATAAGGACTTTCTCAAAATATGTAAAATGCGGTATGGCACTTTGAAAAAAGTGTAAACCATTATTTTAAAAAAATGAATTTTAAGCCGCGTTTGTTTCGTTTGTTTGAATAATTAATGAGAGCCTCAAGTTGAGTGGTTTTCTAGTATTTGTGTGTGGAAGTAGATAGCCTTTGTCTCCTGCACTCTTCCTTGTTCTACATCCTTGATAATATTGACTCAGGCTACATTTCCCTTGGAGAGGCTCAGACTGTTTGTTCAGGTATTCCCCTCATTTTACTCCCTTGACGCTCTAGATGAGCTTCTTCAAACATGACTTGCCTCGGTGCAGATTACCTTGTTGTACAGCCAGCACGCTTCAGGGATTTCCACGGAGGCGGAAAAAAATAAGCTGGGATGCATTTGAATGGACTTTTTAAAAAAATGTTTGACTCTTGGGAGATATTCGCCTATAAAATGTTACAAGTGCTTGTTGTGCATCGGAGGGAATCTCACCGCCGGAAAGAGTTCTGTCCCCCGTGGATGTATCTTTAGTTTGTGTTATTATTCGGTTTTGCTTCTGGTTTTGGTCTGAGTGCAGAAGTGGCTGTGTGTGTAGTTGTGTAGGGATGAGGAAAAGCAGGGAGTTGGAAATAATATGTTTGGGAAGACTTGAGACGTTGTGAATATTTGGAAATGATTGGGAATGGTTTGGGAGGCTGAGGCTTGAGACGGACGGAGAGATGGATAGACGGATGGGATTAGGGAACGTTTATTTTTAGGCTCGTATTTCTAGTTCAGCCTCTCAGCTCCTTCTCCCCGGGGGCCACTCACAAATTACACGCAGCCGCCCCTCCTGCCCTCCTGCCCCTCCTGCCCCCAACCAATCCACCTGCAGAGGGGAAGCTCACTCACTCCAACATTCCGTCCTCTGATTTATGAGAGACGCTTTCCCTCGCACTCCATCCCACGGAAGAAATAACCATTCGTATATCCAACACCACACAATGAGCAAATCCAGGGAAATGGAAACAATGCAATCCAACACACAATCTCGTCAACCCACCTTCCATCTTCCTCTTTCCCTCTCACGCAATCACCAAGGATCTCCTCATTTATTCCCACGAGTACGACGGGAACAAATACTTTTTTATCCGCTCCTTTAAATAGACAAGATTTTTCTGTCTGCGGAAAGTGTACAGCCTAATTTTCATATCTTCTACAACAAAAACAAGCGCATTACATCTGGGCAGGTCTTTTAGGACGAGCAGAGACACTTGTGATAATAATTATTGTCGCACTTTCCAAGGAGGCCAAATTAATGGGAATAGTTTAGAAAGGTGGATTTTTTTATGAGGTAGTTATTGAAAGGCCCCCAAAGGAGCCCACAGAGACGGAGACGGAGAATTTCACGATTTAGCACTCTCTTAGCCCTTAGCTCCACAGCTGTGTAGAGGAAGCACATTGCATCTGTGGGTGAATCATGATGATGAGATGATGAGATGATGCGAATGGTGACAAGTTAAGAATGGATGCAGTTGACCTTATATTTCCAACTCCCGACGTCAACCTCTTGACTGCCACACTAAATCCGGTCCCTCTTCCCTGGTTTCCCTCTACAGCCGCCGCATCTTTTACAATCCTCATAAAATTCCGGAGTTGAAGCAGTGCACTCGTAACTATCATTTCCATGTCATTTTCACACAAGGGCAAAATTACTTTATCACTCAAGAGCGACTGTGGGCGAATCTGCAGTCAAATATTTGTCTGCTCCAAATAGTATCCAAATGGTGTATAAATGCTTTCTATTGGCTCTACTGAGGTGGCTCATAGAATTAATTTCCAAGTGACCTGCAATTTGTGGCTTTGGACGGAAAGTGGGACTTATAATTCATTTGATAAAAGCAAAAAGGGAGAATGTACGGGCTTGATGGAGGTTTGTAAGAGTTATTTGAAAAAATTAAAGTAATAAAGTAAAGGCGGAGTTGAATTTGGTGGTCAGATAGCCAGTGATGGACTCGTGAGGCATGTAAATGGGAAGATGATCTTGAGAGTGAGTAGAGTTTGGAGGTGAATGGAAAGTGCGTGTGTGAGATGATCTGTGAGTCTATTCTCGTCTCGTCAACTTGAACACAATTAGAAACTTTGGAGCTAATTAACTGAGCGGACTGAGCTCCCACACAATCGCATCCTGTCTCTGCTCTCCATCACTCACTCATCCACTCATCCACTCATCCCAGGACCATCTCCATTATTTCCTCCAACAAGTGATTCATCGTCAGTACAAGTACACGTCTCTCTGTCACTTGTACAAAGCCCGGCCCACTGGATCCTTCAGGCTTTCTACACACTTGTCCCACTCTGTTGTCCTCTTGAAGGTGGTTAGTGATTTCACAAGGTCTGGGACAGGTCACATCTTGTATTTGAGCTAGTTGGACAGATTTTGTATTGTTGGACAGGGCGAGTGATCCCTTTCCAGATCAACTTTGAAGCCATCAACTCTTTCACAAGAGAAATACGTAGCTTCTGAATATTCTGCTTTAAAGACTGGCACAAATGAATCTAGGTGTGTTTGAAGTGGGAATGGAATGCGGTAGTTTCTGCAAGGCTCCCTACCCACCTTTCTCTTGCCCTGGAAACATCCTTGTACTTCCGCATCTCCTCCACTCGAGTTTCTTTACTTTCCCCCCCCCCTCCCCCCCCCCACGCCATGGACCATCCATCCACACTTGCAATCGGAATTTCAACGAACCGCCTAACTACGACCATCCATCATTATGTGAGTGACTCTGGCCACACTCCACGCTCCCAGACCCGTCTGCCTTTGCATTCGCACCTCTGCCCACATTTCACACGTGAGCCAGCAAAACTCTCTCAACGAGTCTAATTCTCCCAACGCTCCTCTCCATCCCATGCTACTTGCTCCCAGGGGACGTCCACAAGGGACGTCTTAAAAGAGAGGGGAAGATGCTGGGCTTGAGTCTGGCTCTGCTTATTGTCTAGTCATTTGGGCACAGAGGGAGGCTGACGCTGTCCGTTGGAATGGGGGGGGGATGGAGAGGAGGAGCGGAGCTAATTTATGGACGTCCCCAGTGCAGTGATGGAGACCCAGGCAGTCGTCTCTTTGTTAAGCAAGTGATTAGTGAGTGAAAGAAAGAGAGACGAAGTAACGAGGATTTAAGAGATGAGCAAATCTGTCACTCTCCCGTTATTTATCTTCCCTGTCGCCCCACCCATGCACCGCCACCACCTCCCACTAATAACACACCAACTTACACTTTTCCCCTATTTCAAAACCCTTATGCTTTTGCCCATTTTTAAAACATCCACTTATTCGTTTGCCCTTTTTGGAAAACTTAATTTCTAGAATAAATAATACTTTGCATTCATTCCATGGTTTCTCAGCTTCCGAATGGGTTAAAATCGCCTGTACCTATCAACTGATTTCAAACTAAATCATGGAATGAGCACCAGTTTACTGGAACTAATCCGCACTTCGGCTATTTCGACAAACTAATGAAAATCAAAGACATCCAGATGAAATCTACATAACCGTGGAATGCCAATTTGCGGTTAGGTGGCCTTTTGGATTAGCGTAACATTACTGACGCGGGGAAGCAATCTTCACATAATATATTCTGTAATTGCAGAGTTGGAATGTGGGAAGAGTAGTGCTTCAACTCTGTAAATACTTGGCCCCCAACAAATAACTATTTTATTTTGTCCATGAAGTGCCGGCTATGATTTTGGAGTCTAATGTAAATGTAAAGTGATGGACTACAAAGAATACAGTAATAATCATTCAGTGCATGAATGAAATAATTTAAAAAAATTAATCTATGCAAACTAAGATCATATCATAGGATCCACACCAACGGCGCGTTACTTTTTTGACAAACACCAATATAGCAGACTAATATAATTATGTTTTCTATTACGTTTGGACTACGGCGGTTTGCCAACATTTCTTGCCATCCTATTACCCCTTATATATTATTATTATTATTATTATTATTATGTATGCCATGGTCCTATATGCGCTGAAAATGAAATTATTTTCATGATTGCAATTGTAAGACTGGTGAAAATGGGCGGGAATGCATATAAAAATCAGTTTAAAAAAGTTACAATTAAAACTAAAGATTTCACTTGGTCAAAGAGTAAATTACGTAGAATTGTTCAGCAACTAAAAGTACACCGTACCAAATCACCACATCATAACCGCATCATAAAAAAGTGAGTCCATTTTTAATAGTTACTGCTGTTACAACTGCATCATTATGATGCATTCAAATGCATCAAAATGATGCAGGAAAAGATGAAGTCTAGATGAGTTTCTTAATAAGATAGGGAATTAACATGGGCTGAAAGTGGACCTCATCAGAACTTCATCAAGAACTCATCTAAATGATGCGTTTATAACTATTAAAAATGGACGTCTCATTTGGGCGTGAGTTACCGGTCGCAATTTTATTTTGAAATTTTTCAGTTTCTGAGAAAACTTCGAACTTGCAATCAAGTGGGGCTTCGTGGTTTGAATTTTATGGTGTAATAATTACACAATTTTAAGGGAAATCAAGAAAAAATTAGAGATCTAAACTTACTTTTTGAGTTCGGTTTAAACTTAACTTAACTTGTAAACTAAAATATAGAAAAACATATAATCTATTGTTAACATAAGTCTGTTACGTATACTGAATCCATTGGGCTATCCTCGCTGGAGGACAGTGTTGACTTTGTGCTGTTAATAAAGTTGGTCTTTCTCTCTAAAACAAGAAACAAACTTTAACGTTAAGTGAGAATATACTAATCGTCCAGTTTTGACAACTGGGAAAGTGTCCCATTTACATTTATGTAAAAACTTTAAAAATGTGTCAGAGGCTCGAAGTGATAAAGGTCGGTTTGAATTGTCAACTGAAAAGTAGAAACTTGTGCGTTGGTGGAGAAGATGACTGAAGATAATACACTGAGGATCTCTCACGTGGAATGCCAGCGGAAAGTTGTTGGAATGGATCTCATTTCCACATTTCCCAAACTTTCAAGCATCTTATTGTATCCTGTATCTTAAGATTGAAAAGTTGTGGATTGGCTTTTATGATTTCCGCTGCATATCCTCAGCCACATTACACACATCTACATCTACACGTCTTACTCCAGAAACTGACTCGAGAGAAGGAAGAACAAGTTCCAAGATTAAGTTCCAGGATTGGAAAATCAAAGTGCTCAAAGAATCTTAAATCATCTCCAGCTTCTGCCACTACTACTCGCGTCATGTCTCCGCTTCCCAGTAATTGCTGATACAACTTTCTTGGGAAAATTAAAACGGACATAAATCTTCGGGAAGGAGCGGAAAAGTAAAAGTACGTCCAAGTGAAGGAGCAAGGATGCAAGATGCTAATAGAAGCCTGCTAATTTCCTGGACTCATCTCGCGAGTGAAAATTCATTCTTTGGCTCCCTACTAATTGAAATAATAACTTGATTTGTATCTGCCGAGGAGATTTTTCCAGAGTCTGCGACTCTTGATTATTTTATAGCTGCGGAGATGTGCGCATTGGAGATGCCTGGTTGGAGGTAATGTGTGTCTGGGGACGCGCATAAATTAGACTCAAGTGTATCGTAAGTAATCTGTGTGCCGTGTGGTGGGAGGTTGGCGTGAGTCGTGTGGGTAATTTGTGTCCGTTCCCCTGGGTGCCACTCGTGCACTGAGCGTTTCTCACTAATTGTTCCCCACACTCCCGACGCTGTCCGTCCTCCGGTGCGGGCTCCACGGGTTCCGGTCTCAGTCCATCGATGGATCTTTGAGAGGAGCGAGTCTATATTTAATTCCACGCTTCTCTCACACATTCCCTCAAAGCTCCAAGATCTCCTTGGCAGGGAAACGACAGTCTCAAGAGACAGCACATTGCCCATGCATCTCTCCATCTCTCCTCCTCTCTTGCCCATTTGTTTACGTCCACAGAGACGGCTTAACGCGAGAAGAGTGGAATGTCAGTTCACAGCTACTGCCACCTTCGGATTAATTAACTTTGTGCCTTTTTGAAGAGATTGCCTAATTTGTTGGGGTGTGAAATTTCATTAAATGTGAGTGTTGGTCAGATGCTTTTTTCAAATGCACCCCAGTGATGCAGTATAGTGGCAGTAGGAGAGGAGATGCGCTAATAGATTGAGGCGAGAAGCCATGACTTGATCTCTGGACGCTCTTTGAAATTGTATTGTCTGGCTGGGAGAAAAGTCCTTCCTCGCATCTCCCTCGCGTCTCCCATTCACTCGGCATTAATCTTGCATCTCCCTTCGCCTCTCAAGCCATCTCCTTTCCTCCACCCGCACTTCATTCACCGTCGTCTTCCAAGGAGAACTACTATGATGGATGCAGCTGCGTAATTATGCATAAGTTCCCCTTTACATCCTCTCAAAAACACTTGAACAACGAGTTTCATCTTTTATGAAAAAGCATTTATTGGACTGAAAAGGGACACGCGCCCGGTTGAAGGTCAAGTTGTAAAAATGTATAAATAAATGTAGGTGGTGTTTTGCACTTTTTATAGGTTTAACAGTCAGATGCATGGGTATTTAAATGGCTGTTTATAACGGAAATAGATCCAAACCGTAGTTTGAGAAGCAAAGTGGGCTCCAATTGGGGCTCAAAGGAAAATGTGGTGCACATCCGGTGAAGAGAGAGAAGAGTGGTTGTTGGGTGGAAAGGACTTTGCTTCTTAAGCGACGACACGTAGATGACTGGTTGTGCTTTTAAGGGAGCTCGTACTCCCAAGTCCTCCTTGGCGCGTCGGTTGCTACGGGAGGGGAGAAGATGAGCCCTGGCCGTGGGTTGCTGAGGTGGAAACACTTGAGTGAAGCAGTGCGGGAGTCTCGCCTTCTTCTCCAATACTTACGATGCCACGAGACCATTGGGCCGGGAGTTATGGAAACTTTATGACCCACATGGCGCCATTCCCCGATTTCCAGTCACCCTCCCCACCCCCTCATCTCTTCCTCTTTCCCGCCAAATAGCTTGGCCTCCAATGGAACTCCAATTAATTCTCCAGGCACCCACAATCAGAGATGTCGTATGTATAAAACCCTAAGAGCGAATAATCGTCGGACTTGAACGTAAAATTATTATTTATGGCTTATAAATGAAGAGATGCACGTTCAAGAGCTTTTATTCTAGAAACACTAAAAGCAGTGCTGCCCTAGGCTAGTCTGACTTGACTAGACTTTTCCGCTTTTTTCGGCCGCTGACTTGACTAGACTAGACTAGCAAGAGGCGCAGAAAAAAAAGACTTGACAAGACTAGACTAGCCATGATTCTTCCCATGTTAAGGGATAGCTACTAGTTTGACTAGACTAGACTTGACTAGGGTAGATTTTGTGTTGACTAGACTGGACTAGACTAGACAGGCCTCGAAAACAGTGTGACTTGACTAGACTAGACTAGCTGCCTTTGATTTTGGACGTGACTAGACTTGACTAGACTAGCGAAAATTTTGGGCAGCAGTGACTAAAAGTGAGCCATGCAAACCGTCCCACTCCTCCCAATCATCCCGCCAAGCATTGAGGATGATAAAAGTAAAGGCTGTCCTGCTTTTGCAAACAACTTCCGTCCCTGAGGCAACTGAGAAACATCCAGCTGTGTGTGCAGGGAGCGACAGACTTGAACCAAAGGATCATCCAGCTTTGAAAAGTCTAGGAAGAGGACGAGAATCGGGAATAATTTGGTCTCATTGTGCAATTAGCTTCCCAGAATGTGTCCGCAGCTTGTGCGGCGTGGTTGTGGAAAGGCTTGGAGATGATGCGCCCTTAAAGAGTCCAATGGAGACGTGACGAGAGGTTGCGCTTCTTTGGTGACTTGATAATGGTGGCGGGTGATTGACTGAGTGGAGCTCAAGTGCCTGGATTGATTGCATTTAAATTAGGAGCTAATTACGGAGCAATTAGTCAGGGAGCCAGGAGCAACTGCTAATCGCTCCAATTCATTTACGCCTCTTCCTTGCCAACTCCTGCTCTGCTCTCCAAGCTGCAGTGTCCAAAGGAAGAGTGCAAGCAGACAATGCAGCAGAGTGAGTGAGTGAGGATGTAATTGCAGGGACAGCATGGGACAGAGAGATGCGGGAGATGCGGGAGACAGGTGGGACAGGTGGGAGAGATTCCAGTGCAGGGTTTCCTCGCAATCTTGAGGCTGATCTTGAAAAGTCCATGGAAGATCGTGGGAGTGCCAGTTGCAGAGAGCAGGGAATGAAGCTCTGAGATGTTGGTAGAGATGCTGGTAGCGTAGGACATGGTCTCACCATTGCAATGGACGGAGCGGAGAAGAGCGACTAAAGCTTGCAAATAAAAGAAAGAGTCGGCCACGCAGCTCCGTCCTTCAAAAAGTTTTTCTAAATCATTATTTACTTTGAAATCCTGGGATGTGTGCCTGTAAGAGCAGCCCATTCTTTTTCTAGCCTTTGTGGATGACGTGTTATTTTGTGAAGGTGGGAATTTTAATTTTTGCGCTTCAAAGATTTATTTGGAAAAGCCGTGATGAGCTGACGTATCTCAAGGATTATCCTACAGTAGATCAGTTGAATTAAGATGGAATGACAAAAAAAAAATGGTTCGCCACGAATAAACTTAAAAGACGCTTGGCTTAAGTAATTGAATTGGATGTTTACTGGCGTGTTATTTCTTGGCAAGGGAGAACAAGTGGGACGTTGAGTAGAAGAAAGAATCTTCTCACCCAGAAGAGTATAAGTAATAAGTAATAGTAAGTGTAACCGAATTGCCTCCAACAACTTTGGAGCAGACAGCTTATTGTGATCCCGAGCATCGCCGATACATTGTAGACGGAAGACCAGGAAGCGTTGCTCAAGTGAGTGGAAAAGTATCCCTGATTGCGAGTGTATTTTCGATTGTGTGGCAGGAAATGATTATTTGCCAAGATTTGAACGGCATCTAAAAAACTCGGTTTGATTACTAATTCTCGGGGAATTGGAATGGGAGACGCAGTTGATTTCAATCCCGCTTCATTCAGAGATCCAGTCAATGAGAAGAGCAGATGATAAATCAATGGTGACGTGCGAAGTGTGGAGTGACAGGCGATGATGAAGATTAAGGTTTCTGTCTGGATCTTGAGGAGGATTTTAGGAAGGATGGGAAGAGGGATAAGAAGATCTTCAGGCGTATCTTGTCAAGGATCTTAAGAAGCCCATCCGAGTGTGGGACGGGAGTGAGAAACCCGGGGGCAGTTGCACTTACGCTCAGTTACGTTCCTCCGGTTCCTCCGCACACTGGCCTCCTGGGCTCCTCAAAGGCGACAAGAAGAAAAGAAGAAAAAAAGAAAAAAAGAAAAGGCCAAGGCGCACCGGCACAGACACAATAATAACCATACATCTCATCTTTCCCTCTCTTCATCTCCCACATCATCTCGGGGCTCTCCCACAAATCACCTTCCACTCCCACCACTCCTATCTCCATCAACAACCCACAAACACAGGCTCGAAAATATTTTCGAAAGGACCAAACGTCACCACTAGCATCAAATCACAACAATTTTACTTATAAGGTTGCAAAACCGGATATCTACACCCCTTCGGTAGACAGAAAACGTGATATTTTCATTTTTAAAAGCGCAAAGTCTTGTATACACCCATTAAAAAGACACAGAATTAACATGCCACACAACTTGATGAGCAAAACGTAGAATAGACACCTCCGCAAATGAGACATATGCTACGTGTACCTTTACAAAAGGGGCAAAACAGGATTAAGCCAAAGCGGCATAAATACACCTTTTTATAAACGAAAACCATTTAGACTTGATTCGTTGACATGGTTTTTAAAAGGGGGCCACTGAGAGCCATTCAACTTTTGCTTGGCTGATAATTGAAAGTTTGGAAGGATGTATTTTGTGAGGTGCCCCTGGACGTGGAGGGAGGGGAAGGAGGGGAAGGATGGGGAGATGGGGCGATGGGGCGATGGGAAAGATGCGGGTGAGGAATGTGGAGGAAATGGAAGTAGTTGTAAAAGTAAAAAGTGTCAAGTGTTTGCTTGTCTGGGAATGGATGGCTGGCGGGGAGATTCCGAAGCGAAAGATAAAAAGACAAAACGACTTGTTCTACATGAGTTCTGAGCCTTGTTGGCCACTTGAGGGGCTCCTCACAAACTACTTCACGGAGATGGACTCGCTCATTGCTTCCCATTCAAGGGGGAACGCAGTGTTGGCAGAGAGGGGTAAGGTGATTTGTGGGAGTCCCTTCAGCTACTTTCAGAATTTTTCTTCTCGTAGTTGATCTCTTGCTTCCAGTCTGAGCAAAAGTTTCACTTGGCTTTGGGTTGATGAGTAAGTAGCGCTTAGCATGCCAGCCATGTATCACGGACGCCGGCCCCGCCTGCCCCGCCTGCCCCGCCTGTCTAATTGTCTCCTTATGCCTCTCTTTACTATTCCTTTATTACTCTCATCTTTATTAGGCTCATTACAGTAGCGTCCTTGAGGATCCTCACCCAACTGCCCTATCTGCACTTGTGCAAACAAACTGTTTCCAAGCTAAGACACTCCGTGGACACATTCCCCACGTATTCCACTCAATTGCTACTCCCGAAAATGGCCAAAACGCAATGGGTCAAGTGGCAACTAAAGAATTAGAATTCTCTGCAGCTTAGGATTAGTTGCTCATTCACACTACCTGTGCACTCGAGAAATGAGAGCAACTCCTAGACATTTCCACACTTTTACACATTTACAAAATCCACTTCTTTTCTCGGCTTTTTAATCTTCCACACTGTCTCAACTACGCTCTTTCAAATATCTCCGTCTTGTCTTAAAAGACTCACAATGCTCTGCTACACTGCGGTGGAGTGCCACTGAAAACGTGGAGATGCTCTAATTGCTTCTTTTAAACAATTTCAAAACCTTCTATTTTTACTTTGCAACTCTAGTCATGATATTATGCCTCTCTGCCCTCTCTGCTGGGAATCCTCCTTGGCCATGCATCTCTTTCATTCGGTTTTAACATACTCGAGATTTGCGAGATGCAAAGAGGTAATAAGGGAGCGCCCATCAATTACCTTGGCAATTGAGGGGGGGATTATGAGCCTCCGTTTAAGTTAATGTTTTGGAATGGAAAGTTAAGGGGGACCAGAGGACTACTAGAAAATTCCTGATTTAATTGACAGGACGCCCTTCGTGATTTAAATCTTGTGAGTAGATTGTGTAGAGTGTAGCAGAAGCCGATTTATTATTTTTTAATTTTAAAAAAGCCTCAGACAGGCGAGTTCTGGAATGCTTGGACTTTCTCCTATGATTCTTTGATATTGGTTTTGGGTGGCTGGAAGATGAGCGGAGGAGCGGAGGACGGAGGACGGAGGGTGGGAGACAGGCTCTTTTGCGGCGCGTGTCTTTGAGAAGGAAGAGGACGTTGAATAAGATTGAGATGAAGTAGGAATGCATGTGGGTCTTGTAATGATGATGTGAGGTGGGTGCATGGAGTCTCCTTCCTTCTCTCCATTTGGGACCATGTACAAATTACCTCGTCAATTTATCCACACTTTCCCTCCGCAATCCTAATGGCAAGTTTTAAGAGAGGCGTGGAAGGCGGGTGCTGCGTGGAGAGTAATTTGTAAAGACTCCTTCCTTCTTTCCCGGTTGTTTAGACTTGCAGATTCATTTCTCGTTCATCTTGTTCTTCAACTTCTTTGGGTTCTTTGCTTCTTTCCGTGTTTTCAAGTCCGAGTCCCATTGACATTCTTGGCCCACTGCCATCCAACGCCACCCGGCCCACTCCTCCCCTCCCCCCTTCTCCCGGCTTCCCTCCAAATCCGCTTCCACTTTTGTATCCACTCAGCTAGCTCCTCAAGGGGCCTCCCACAAATCGCCTTCGTCAATTCCACTCACAGCTCCACATCTAGGAGCACACGCAATCTTTCATTTGACTATTTCAGAATGTCAAGCAAAAACGAAAATGAATTTTAAATGCAGTGTGATTAGTACACTGATAAAACTAAAGCGATGCATGGATGGAATTGGAGACGAGAGTGTGAAGGAAACGAGGATGGTTTGGGTGAGGTCGTAATTGGACGGCCCTGCTAATAGACTAGCTGGGACTGCTTGGGTGGATTGGCCATGGGATTGCCCGGGAGATGTGGATGGGATTGGATTGCGGGTGATTTAGTGGCTGAACGTGATTTAGTTGCTCCACTAACTTGACACTTTGTCGGAGGATGCAGTCTCTTGGGAGACTTATTAATGGGAGTAGGTGGGGAGGCCGGGCGGAAGGTTGCGAACACAAGTCAATCTTTCATGCCGGACCTCCCGCAAGCACAGCCAAAGTCCGGATCAGAAGAGATCTTCCTGCAGGGGCTGTCCACAAATTACTCTTCCAGCTTCCCACACAGACTCCTGCAAAAGCCAAACTGGGCTGGAGCAGATGCAGCTTATTCTTGTAAATTCCTCGTCTCATTTGTGGATGCCCCGGAGAGTGCAAGGACCCGGGAAGTTGGGGAAGAGAGGAAAAATGTGCTCAATCATTCATGACTTGACATACGGCCAGTCCAGTGCCTTCACGCTTTCCACCTCAATCAAAAGCGGCCGCTGCATTCACCACACTATAAGACGAAGACGGGATTCTCAGGACCTCCAGGCGTCTTCCGCCCAACATACTCCCGTCTCCGCTACCCGCCTGCTCACTTCTCCCATCCCCTTCCAATCTTTGTTTCCCACACGCCTTTACCCCACACGCCTTTAACCCATCCAAATTATATGCATTTCAATTTCTCATAAAACTACGTACATTTATAATTATAATTTTCACCTTAAAAATTATTTCAAGTACGCCGGTTTTCGAAAATCAAGTTTTCCAAGATATGGCTGTTTCAAGATATTATTATTATTATTATTATTATTCTGGGTTTTATTCACTCCAATTGATAGCACATACACAAGAATAGCACAGAATTGTTTAACTAGTCTAAAAAATAGTGCCAATAATTTAAGATAGATTACACCAATTACAGATTTTGTGAACACTTAGTCTAAAACAAAACAAAAGACTACTAACTAATGCTTAACTGCTAATACCTTAACTAGGCAGTCACGCATGGCTGATAATTTAGACAGGAAAAATCAAGAAGCGTACGCTGCATATAAAACGCGCATGTAGAAACAGAATAAAGATTTTACAGAAAAGTATCTGTAGAACTTAGCCACAAGCAAACAAAATTAATAATTAAAAACAAAGTTAATAATTCTTCATTATTTTTATAAGAGAAGGGATCGTAGATTTTCGATACATCTCATACCTACAATATACAATGTTGTAATTACACTTATTTTTACTTGGTCAAAGATTGCATCTAGTAAATGGAGTTAGCCAGTCTCTGTATCTCTCAGATTTTTGAAGTTTGCATCCAAATTTGAATAATAATTTTTTAAATCTATCTTCAATTTTAGCTAAATTACACCTATTTGCAACCTCAGTATAATTTCGTTTGCTGACATATTTCCCAGTGATTATGCTAAGACATTTGTTTTCCCACAGTTATAATATCATTCAGTGAATTACATGTTAATTGTTGGCTCCATACTGTGGAGCAATATTCTAAATTACTTCGTATGTACATTTTATAAATTGATAATAATTGAGATAGTGAGAAGCCACATTGCGTAAGCTTACGTAACATGAACAATTTCTGAAGCGATTTTTTTGTAATCACATTAACATGGTTTTCCCAGCTTATTCTTTCATTGATTTGAACAAAAAACAATTTTGTGTATGGGATTACTGGCAGTTTGGTACAGTTAATACATAATTCATAGTTTGAAAACTGCTTACCTCTAAACATATCAATATACATAACCACACACTTGTTGGGATTTAATTTCATTCCTAATTCACTTGTCCATTGACTTATATCATTTAGGTGATTTTGCATATCAGGTATTTCTCCATATTTCACTGCTTCAGCTAAATTCATGTCATCAACATACCCATTAAAAATATTTTTCGCAGTATGTGCTGCTTTTTGGTGCTTAGAATTAAAGTTTGTTAGTACCTATTCTATTTATTAATACAATAAACAATAACGGAGTTAATTTAGTTCCCTGGGGGGTTCCGTTAAATATACTATTAAAATCAGAAAGCTGGGTCTCATCCCTTACACACTGACTTCTATTACTCAAAAATGCTTCAAGCCATTTAACATCACAACCCTCAACTTCCAGCTTAATTAATTCGTCTATAAGTATATTGTGATCAACTAAATCAAAAGCTTTGGATAAATCAAGTAGTACTGCTATTACATATGTTTTGGGGTTGCCTAATGCTCTATAAATAAAGTCTAGAAGACTTACTAAGTAGTGGGAGGTAGATGCTCCTTTGATTGACCCATATTGACCTATTCTAATTTTGCTTATTAATTGGTTATACAATTTGTCGTACATGAATTCTTCCATAATTTGTCCAAAGATATCTGTTTGCGAGAATGGTCTCAAGGTATCTAAGCTAACTGTGTCCAATTCTTTAGGGATTGGCGTTATAAATCCCATTTTTAACTAGTTAGGTACTACAAAGTTTGTAAAGGAAAAATTAAATAAAAAAGATAACGGAGTTGCAAGTAAAAACCCTAATTCCTTGATTATTTTAGTTGGTAATGCATTAGGGACATTACTCTTATCAATTTTTAACTTTCTAAACTTTGATCAACTACTAACTCAAGTTTGAGTAGTACAGTCAGTTCACTAACTTGGATCGGGGTGCCAGTACAAATTATTTTAGAATTTTTAACAATAGGGTTATACATAGAATTGATTTTTGAAAAGTGGGCATTAATTTCATTTAGTACATTTTTTAGATTAATACTGTTATTTTCAATCATTAGATGGCTGGTAACAGACACTTTCTTTTTCATACCACAAATATCTGAGACAACTTTATAAAACGTTTTCATATTGCCTTTTAATTTTCTTTTTAACAGAATTATTAAATTTTTCTTTGGCTTCATTAATCTTGTTATGAAATTTAGCTTTGAAACTATGCATCTTCCATAAACACATTGTTCTTTTTAAGTGCAGAAATATTTTTGCCATTAATTTGAGTTCATCATTCACCCAGGATCGATTCTGTTCCCTTACTAATTTGCTTTTCAACGGGAAAGCGTGGTTAAAAGCTAGGTAAAATATTGTTTTCCAAGATGTAGTTTCGAAGGTGTAGTTTTCTAAGTTGTTGCCGTGCACCGTGAAAGAGATGAGAGGCAAAGAGGTGAAAAGGAGGACAAGAGTAAACTGGCGAGAGCTAGTTCAAATTCTGCCAAAGATGGGCACCTACCTACAAAGTAGGCATACAAAGTAGGCATACAAAGTAGGTAGGGTAATTTATCCACCCTACAAAGTAGGGATAGGTAGGTAAAATTTTTAGAACAAAAATGTAGGTAGGTAAATGTAGGATTAATTAAAAATGTAGGAAATAAATGTTTTCCCACTTTCCCTACATTTTCTACGCTAAGAGGCACATAGTCATATAGCAATCCATTCCGGGATTATTCAAATATAAACGGAAGTATAAAGCATTTTAGTTTTTCTCTTTGTTCGATTCCATTCGAGCAAAGTGAGTGCACGTTTCTGCTCTCGGAGCTCCACACTGTTGGTGAGTATTTCTTGTGAATTTAAACTGACAAACTATTTCCAAAAATGGTAAAAATTTAAAAAGCGTCTATTGTTTGTAAATATTTGATCCCTTAATTTACATTAGAAAAGCAAGATGACAAAGGTCACTACTTTCTATACGAAGTCCAGGTTTGTGTAAATAGGACAATGTCCTTAATGTGGTCATCCCCTGGTTCACTCACTTGAACCCCTTGAGAGGTGCCAAACTACTTTAACTAGTTCATGTTTTAACAATAGTGTAACGATGTTTGATACATTTGTGTTTATTATTATTTATGGTTGATATTCTTGGAAGCAGAATGTCAAGTATCCCTGTTGACATAAATTACATAGTGTTAACCGTCCTAAATGTGAACAGGGCATGGCGTCTCAAGAGGAGTGGGGATAAACATTATTTTGTCTTGAAACGCCCGACCCCGTTCACATTTAGGACTGTTACTACTAATATAATTGGAGAAAAGGAGCTAATATTAAAATGTTTCAACAATAAGGTAAAATTATTGTTCGTCGGTACACCTGTAATTGTGTAGGAGCTTTTCCTTCATTATACTATTTAAGATTCCGTTTTTGTTATATTTCGTGGGAATACCGCAAAAAATGTAGTTTAAACTGCAAAATTTTCGTTTCCAGCTTAAACACGTTTATTCTCTTACAAAAGGAAGCAAACGTTGACAAATGTACAAAAACTTGAAAATAAGTTTTAGGATCATCGACAACCCTGATATTTGTATTCGCCGTGACCACGTTTGGGGTCTATTCGGAATTTTTGGAATTATTTAAATTTATAATTAACTATGCTGACTTAACCTTTTCATCCCGAACAAGAAGATATCATTAACGGTCTTGAAGCCAAAGGAGATCTAGAAAGAAGAATATCGGCCTACGACATGCCGGATTGAAAGAACAAAAGGTGAAATGCCGTGAGAGGAGAATTGAGACGGAAAGCGGTTAGCGTGGAAGCTACAAAGAAGATCTTTCGTTTTGGTCTTATTCTAGAAATGATCTGTTTGACAGGTGAAGAGGAAGTGCGAGGGCGGTTGCCAATAAAATTGAGCCACGGAACTGACACACCTCACGCACCTTCGAAGCTCATTCCTTCCACCAGCTCACGAAGTACGAAGTGACAGTTGACGCTCAGATGAGTCCATTCAGATATCTTCTTGCGTGGTGTGAGCATTTTCAAAGCACTCTTAGACTCTTCCAATTGAACTGAAAAACACCCTTTGAGTAGTTTGTATTTAGAATCAAGGGAATTAAGGTTACACACTTGCAATAAGAAAACTATTAGATCTAAAGCTACCAACTGACAAGGCGGCCTCCGTCCATCCAGCACGTAATGCCAGCACAACTCTAGCTCAAGACTAGTAAAAATTTAAAGACGCCTCTACACAGGCTTGAGCAAGGGACAACACTAGGAACAAAATCATGCAGAAACTGTTAAAAAAAATTAAAAAAGCAACCCTGGTTTGATACATAACTTGAATATGCACTAAAGGAGGTCAAAAACTGCAGTAGAAGCTCCACAAAGGGACCCAATGAATTGGCGGATAGACCAAAGAATGTATATGCAATGCACAAACATGAATCAACCGCGAGAGCCACGCACTGCTGGATGCAAACAAATATCAGGGGGCATAATGTCAACTGCAACGGCTGTAGCAGACATCTCGAGAATAAAAAGCATTTTGGGAAGATCAAAATTTAAATAACCCAGAAGAGGACAAACATGGCGTCTTCCAAGTTCTAAAAACTTGTAAAATTTCCCTCTTGTCCCCTTTTACAAATATGTATTTAAAACAATGACGTAGAGAATAAGCATAAAATAATAAGAGATGTTTTAATTGCCTCGGAGATGAAGCGGTGGACAAGTGCCCTAGGAAGAGAAGATGCTCTCCTTGCGAAGGGATCGTGTGTAGGACAGAGATGGGGAGAGAGAGAAGTTACTGCGAGATATGTAGATGGGAGAGGGCTACCATTATTGCTATTATTCTCCAGGATTTATCTTGGGGTAGTCTGTGAACATGTCAAAATGGATATTCAAGGCTTCGTTCATAAATGACGTCGGGCAATAGGTGGATGGGTGCGTAACCAAGATGAACATTGGCTTGGGCTGTCCTTCGTAGTCCCATTCGCACATGATCTCTGCAGTAGTGGAGAAAGTAAAAAGAAGAAGCAGTGAAGCGATCCTCTGCCCCAATAATTCCCGTCACTACTTTCTTCCCTTCTTTTCTACCTCCGTCCCCTTGAGCAACAGAGTCCCAGGAGGCGTCCATAAATTACTCTTTCAAAACATACCAATCCGTATTTCGGTATCTTTGCTGCACACCCACCTACGACCAAGTTCTTAATTGTTGAAATGTGTGCAAATGTAATCTGTGGACGTCCCCATCTCTGAGTCTGGCCCATCCAGAACTGGAGGAGAAGAGGAGACGAGGAGAAGAGGACGAGGAGGATGCTGAGTGGATTAGTTCGCCAGCCACACACACCTTGATTAAGTGAGGCAAAGCCATTGGGCCAAAGTATTGACAGAGCAAACAAGCCGCTGGAGTCAACGTCCCAAGACTTTAACCGGATCTCCGCCACGCTTCGCTTCATCTTCTCCTCCACATTACAGTCAGTCCTCTCATCCCATTTTTCAAGGACGTCAGCAGCATTGCTTCAATTAAGAAGGCTCCTAAACATTTATACTAAAAATAAATACTTTTAATTATTCAAGACGTAGTAAGTGCATCTGAGCATTTGGTAGAATACTCGAGAGAATCCTCATGAATAGATCAATTTAAAATCCCTGTTTTCTGTAATGCCCAAGTACCAGTGCTGTATTTGGCCAGAGCAGTCTGTTCTTTCAAATGAATTTCCAAAACAATGAGTTGTAAAAGACTGAATTGAGTTTTAAGAGCTGTCTTGGGGAAGAAGCTGAGAATTTGTTGGAGCTTGTAGCTTGGCAAATCTATTTCCATTGAAGGCAGGAAAGATTGGATGTGCGGTGGGAATGCGGTGAGAATTGTGCATAAAGTAGTTGAGCGAGTAGTTCCCGCGGCGCTCATACGAGCCAAAAGCTTCCAACCCGGCCATTTTTTAACCCCGGCGCTTATGCGCTCCTGGTGAAATATGAATCGTGTGTATGAAGAACCTAGTTGGAGTACGTACACTCCACCAAAAGCCATTTGAACCCCATCGATTTTGCGAAAAATAAATGTTTAATAGTTAAGTTAATTATATACATATCATTATGATGAAGCCTGGCCCATCCAAATGATGCGTTTAACTATTATAAATGGACTTTTTTTATGATGCGATCCAGATGTGGTCATTTGGTACAGTGTACTCATTAACTTGGTGGAAAATGAATAAACCGATTTATTGCTTTCCCCCTCAAGGCTCAATCCGATTCACTCCCACTCTCCCGGAGCCCTTAAACCAGGGTTCTAACATGAAAACATGTCTCTTTGTTGATGCGCCTTAAAGGGAAATAAAATACTGATGTAGTTCAATTGTTGCCAAGTTACTGTCTCTCGCGTGTCCCTCTGTTGAAGATTATTTTATTTTTGAAAAACTTGAAAGATGGGCTGGTAGCCACTGTGGAAGCGTGCAACACTAAAAAACTGATGGATGGATGCAAAGAAGGAGGAAATGTTGCATTGACATGCGTACAGGATGGCACATAACCTTTGCCCCCTCCACTACTGCCCAAACCAGTCAAGTCGTACAATCACGTTAAAACGTGTTTCATAGAGAATTGTGTTGCGGATCGAGCATGGTGATAATCTTTAAAGTCGGTTGAAGAAAAAACGTTATGTACCAAAAACTAAGACATTGTAAGCATAGTGAAAATCGGCTTTGTCTCAGTTTGTTTTTCATAGCCTTTTTATTTTTAAACCAGTTTTAAAACTGATTTCTGGGCTGGATAAAATCCACAATAAAATTCTCTATGAAGTATGCGTTAGCAGGATTGGGAGACTTTACTGCTCTAGGCTGTGGGTGGAGGGGGGGGGATTATGTGCCACCCTGTGTTTGACCTACACTGGGCCTCCTGTTCGGACGGTTGAAAACCTAGAGGAGGCTCCTTGTGGGGGGAATAATGTTTGATAAATGATAGTGACAGTTTTGGTGTGTTTTGTTGGCCTTAGGATGGGAGAATGAGGTTGTTGGAGGAAGTGGCGTGGATTGGAAGTCGGACGAAAGGGTTGGAAGCTTGGGGGATCGGGGGAGAGAAGGAGGAAAGGGCGGGTCGGCGGTGGTTGGTGGGGGCGTTGCGGCGGCTGGACCGACCGTTGGGTCTGAGGCGACTGGGTTGAGGAAGGGCGAGGGGGAAGGCGGCGGGGGCAGTGCGACTGTTAATCCTGGGAAGCCAGGGGGCGGAGCAGTTGGTGGGGGCGGGGTCGGAGCAGGAGGGGGCGGAGCAGGTGGGGGCGGGGCGAACGCTCCCGCCAATCCTAACGGAGAGGACGACAAACCCCTTTCGTCAGCATGGCAAGCAGCTCTTAGTGCGACGTCAATGAGTACCACGAAGCGACGCCCTCCCGCCCGGCGGGGAAAGGTCATTCCCGACCGACCCCAGAGGGCGCTCTTCTGCATGAACCTCAAGAATCCCCTCCGGAAGCTTTGTATTGACATTGTGGAATGGAAGTGAGTTTGAAGCCTCTTTGGCCAGTCTTAAGTGAATGCGAGGAGCCCATTTAATTCTTGTTTCTTCTTCCAGGCCTTTTGAGTACCTGATTCTTTTGACAATCTTTGCAAACTGTGTGGCCTTGGCTGTGTACACTCCATACCCTAATTCGGATTCTAATACTACAAATCAAACTCTGGTAAGCGTCTTTCCCACTGACCCGCATCTTTATTAGCTGGCATTGACATGTGACCAATTGTGTTTGACTGCAGGAAAGAATAGAGTACGTCTTTCTTGTGATTTTCACGGCTGAATGTTTCATGAAAATAATTGCATCTGGCTTCGTGATGCATCAAGGCGCCTATCTACGCAACACTTGGAATTTCCTGGATTTTACTATTGTAGTCATAGGGTGAGTCCATGAAGCTCCAACTTATTTTTATTCTGCCATGCTCAGCATTAACGTCCTCCTCTGCTGTCCTTTCCAGACTTATTAGCACGGGTTTGTCCATGGTAGCAAAAGAAGGCTTTGATGTGAAAGCACTCCGAGCATTCCGTGTTCTACGGCCTTTGAGACTCGTCTCTGGCGTACCAAGTAATCATCTTCTTCCTCTCCTTTAAATCAACAATCGTTCTTTATTTTATTGCGTGTCCTGTCCTTTTTTATCTTCCACAATGCGTCTGTAGGTTTACAAGTTGTAATGAACTCAATTCTACGAGCCATGGTGCCTTTACTTCACATTGCTCTCCTCGTCCTCTTCGTCATCATCATCTACGCCATCATTGGTCTAGAGCTCTTCTCAGGAAAGATGCACAGCACCTGCATCCATAATATTACCGGCAAGTGTCTTGTCCTAAATTCATCCCAAACACAAACCATCTGTCTCTTGCCTCGGCCGTCCAAAATGTCCACGTTACACACTTGTCAGAGTGCGGCCCAGAAAATTCCCATTTAAATTTATTAAAACTTAAAGCCCCCTCGAGTGTCTCTGAAAAAGCCTCAAACGCTCGTCATACGTAATCTCAGTTAAAAGGGCTCAAGCGACAGTTACTCCCTTTTAAGGAGCCAAAATATTTCTTTCTGCACAGCAGGCTTATCCCACCTTTACTCTTGCTGAAAAGCCTGTCAAAAATCTATGCTTTCGTTTTATTAAAAAGTCTTTATTGTGTAAAGCAGCAAAAGCTCCGATTTGTCCTATTGGCCAAAGTGTGTAATCGTAGTTTCTGTGAAAAGAGGTCCACAAACGTACCTATGTACCTGTGTAATTCTTTTGTTAAACTGTCCAAAATGTGAGAACGTCCTTTTAAATTGTTGTGAAAGAAATGCAAAAAATGGGGCTTTTCGGCTTTGATGATAAATTTGGATACAAGGTAAGATTGGGATATAAATGTTTGGTGATTGTAATTGTGGTTGGTGGACGCATGTTTTCAGGCGAGCTGATGGACGACCCGGTTCCCTGTGGGGGTGGGTTCGTGTGCGACGAGCAGGAATTTTATAATTGCACGTCTGGTTGGGATGGACCCAATTTTGGTATCACAAATTTTGATAATTTCGGTTTGGCCATGCTCACCGTCTTCCAGTGCGTCACCCTCGAAGGATGGACCCAAACTATGTACAATGTGAGCAATTATTTACTTAAGCGCCTCTCCCTCCCGTCCACAACCCACCCGCACTTCTGCCACGGCGGCACAAACAAATTACTAATTCTCATTAATTGGCACACTTTTATTATTATGCGCAAACTACACACGTGGCTAAGTGCAGGAGAGCCAGCAGAGAATCTGCTCCACGGAATTCAAGACAGGCTCTGAGTTTCTGACGGTCTTTTGTGTGTTTGCAGATTGAAGATGCGATGGGAAACTCGTGGCAGTGGATTTACTTCATCTCAATGGTCATCATCGGCGCTTTTTTCGTCATGAATCTCATTCTGGGTGTTCTCTCCGGGTAAAGCACAATTCCCTCGTCTTAAAGTTTACTTTTTCACTTTGTCTTCCTATTATTGACGGAAGATGCGCCGGGAGGGAAAGGCAGAGTCTCCTTCTTGCGAGTCGGGCGGAGGACGTGCATGGACGGGAAGGTGGAAGGGGGAAAAGACGTCTTGTTTAGCCTTAGCAAATAGAGAGTTGGGAGAAATCTTTGGATGTATTTTGGGAGCGTCCATGTATAATTAATATTAAAAAAGTCTGGGCTAGTAAGATTTTGGGTGGAGATGCAAGTGTGTGTGGACAAGTGTCCTCAGATGCAAGGCTGGCAAGAAATGAAAAGAAAGCGACGTGAAAGTTGGAAAGTATCAAAAATTGAAATGCAGACAAAGTTGGGAGCGTTCGTCTTTAGCTTCCTCTGCCACGTACTTCCCCCCCCCCTCCCTCCCTCCCTCCCCCCCCCTCCCCTCCCGTCGTTACCACCGTCCCTTGCTCCCATTTCACATTCCCGCTTTCTCCTTTGTTTATTTTCCTTTTGTATCTCACACATCCGCCCATGGCTCCAGCCTCCACACACTTGTGTCTCTGCCCATTGCCTTCAATTGCGCCGTCCACACTCCATCGGGGGATCTTTTCCCCTCCAGTTCATTGACGTCACCCGTCCGCATTCATCACTTCATTTAGCGTCCCCATTTGTGTCTTATTCAAATATCTGTCTCCTGCGTCCCAGGGGCTCACCCTCGATTACCCTTTCCAATCCAACTGGATCTATCTCCAACAATGGCCGTGTACTTTGTGTAGACTCACGCCCTGTAAAACAAAGAGGGCGCAGATTCTAAGTCTCTAAAACTGGCACATGCATTTGCTTGTGCATTTGCTTCTTTCAAAAATATGTACAATGTAAATGACATTTTGAAATTGCACGTCAATATTAGCTTCCTTTTAATATTTTTAGTAGTAATTGGACCGACTCGGGCCATTTTAGGTCTGAGCCGGCCCAGTCTAATAGAAAGTGGTCAGGGCGGACTCGTTCTGGTGTCCAGACCAGACTGCATGGGAAATTTCTTTGCGACCGAAAACTCTACTTTGTTACAGAATATGCACCGAAGTGGCACAAAATCCCTACACATTTCACCCATTTTTTTCTTTGACCACTTGTTCATTTTTAGTCCTTTTTATGACATACCTGTGTTATTATTAAATTAATTAATTTAAATTTGAATTTTACAAGTAAAGTCCCAACTGAGAAACCATGGAAGGAATGCCTTAGAAAAGGGCTTTTTTCTAGAAATTGACTTTTCCAAAACGATTAAAACTAGAAAATAACATTTTAAAAAGCACTCAAAACCAGAAATTAACACTTTTAAAAGCGTCAAAACAAGAAATTAACATTTTCAAATGGGTGAAAACAAGAAATTAACATTTTCAAATGGGTGAAAACAAGAAATTAACATTTTTGAAAGAAATGAACACTTTCAAAAAGACGCAAAACAAGAAATGAACACTTTGAAAAGCGTCAAAACAAGAAGTGATGACTGAAAAAGATGTAAAACTAGAAAGAGTACCGTTTGGAAAAGGTTATGTTTTTGGTGGATTCGACGGGAACGTTGGGGCCTTAAGGGAACTCCCTGTCGCGTCTCACCGCACTAACAAGTAAGGTTTAGAAGACAGGAATACGCTGTACATGAATCGGTCTACGTTTTCAAAAAGAGGGTTTGGATAATTTTTGCATAAAAAAGATTGTGCATGTTTTTTGAAAATGAAACGTGAGGTTTGGAGGTTCGTGGCGGAGTTTAAATGAGAGAAACATGCATGGGAACTAAGTATGTGGACGAGATCTCCAGCCAGATGTAATAAGTTGGCGCCCTAAGCTTCTGCCACCAGCACTGCCACCAGTCTCAAAGTCCCATCCTTCTTCAGCTCTCAGTTCCTCTCACGTCCTTCCACGAACAGTTTCTATTTGGATGGCAGAATGAGGAAGGAAGGAGCTTCGCAGAAGGAATCATTCCCTCCTCAGTCTCACTCACATCCTCCTCTCAACCCAAGCACAGCTTTTCAATCCCCAGCCAGTTCTTGCACCTTCAATCAAATCCTTATTAATGCAACTTTATACTTGATCTCTGGAGAATGGAAATAAATCTTTGCAAAATCATACATTTCTCAGAATGTATTTCAGTCATTGAGCCCAGACCAATGAAGCTGGAAGGAGGCTTGTGTGGCGCAAAGGTGCGTTGCTGGGGAGCCGTGGCAGTTGCCCTGGTCACCTTAAGCCTCAAGGTCTTCCAACGCTCCGTCCATCTCCGTCTCCACCGTCTCCTCCTTTCCCTCCCGCACTCCTCGCCAAAACCCGGTCGAACCAAACTCCACTCCCAACCCATACGTGGATGAGGAAGCATGTAGAGAGTGTTTCAAAAAGGGGAAAATTTATTTGAATTTGCATGCTTTGAGGATGTTTTGAGTGCACTCCCTTAGTTTGCCTTGTTGAAGATGAGATGGCTTTGAGTGATAGGATACGTCGCACCCTTCTGGCGTGTGTGGCTCTGGTAATTATTAATTATGGATGGCGGGGATTCGGGAAAGAGGGAAGGAAAAGAATGGATGACAGTGTGACATGGAGATGGGATGTTTGTTTACGGAGGGAAGAGAGCGGCTGATTATTTTATGAGCATTTCCTTCATTTCCCCGAGGGCTTCGCCAGCACAAGCACAAGAGACGCGAGCCAAGGAGAAAGGCAAGCAACGTCAATTGTAGCGCCGCCGGAGGGGAAAGACAAACAGCGAGAGCAAAGAAATGAAATCCAATGCAATACAAATTAAATGCATCAATTCTAGTCTCCATTATTCTTGGGGAATCCCCACAAACTACGTCCTTGAAAAACTATTCCTCATCTTTATTAATTGCAATGGACGCTATTCTCCTCTGTACCCCAAGAGCAGAGAGAGCTCTTTTACATTTCTGTATTGCAGGCTGGTCAAAACCATTAAAGGATTCAAAAAGGACGAAATGTTCTACTCACGCCTAATTAAGCTGGAAAAAACGTTAAATGTGCACCACTAAAGTGACAAATGGCGTAGAAATAGTTTGTGGGAATTTGGTAGCTGGACTCGTAATGCGTTGGCTAGAAAGTGGGGATAGTTTGGCGTGTGTAGGAGTGGGCTTTGGTAATTTGTGGGAGGTCCCTGGGGTAATGTTAGTGTTAATGTGATGGTGGTGCTAAGGCGGGTAATTGGGGATTGTGTTGGATGGATTCACTTGACTCCTTCCGTCCGTTCTTGCAGAGAGTTTTCCAAGGAAAGAGAGAAGGCGAAGGCTCGCGGGGATTTCCACAAATTACGCGAGAAGCAACAGATTGAAGAAGACCTCCGCGGCTACCTGGACTGGATTACTCAGGCGGAAGACATCGAGCCAGATGGAGAGGACAAAGGTAGGTGGGGAACGAGCAGAGAAAGGTCATTTCTGGACTCCCGGGTAACATTCCCATGGTAATGGCTCTCCAGATGTGGAGGCATGGAGGAGCCTCACCCGCAGGGATCGTCCATACGTGACGAGGGAGGTGGTGGTGGGTGAGGAGGAGAAAGTTGTGGAGGCCGTCGGTGGACGATCCCTTGTGTGGCGACGGAGAGTGAACGTCCTTGAAATGTCTCAACGACCCGCGTCTTTCCTGCCCACACAGTTATTAGATCTCCCTCACACATTACGCAATTTATTTTTATCATCTCCATCCTTTTCTTTCCTTTCTCTGCTTCACTCTCATTTATTAATCATTCCCTTCCCAGCGGTTGTCTGGAGAGCCAGGTCTGAGCAATGGATGATGCGAGGATGAAATGAGGATAATATTAAATGGGACACGTTGCAGGGAAAGGTGGGGGCGAGATGGACACGTCGGACAAGGGCGAAGACAGTCAGGGGACGCAGCCTCAGATGATGCCCTGGTTCCAGATCAAAAAGCGAGCTTGTGAAAGGTGCGTCTCGCTAATTAAGTTGAAT
>JAQFZC010001014.1:0-35785 GCA_034695205.1 Dicyrtoma fusca | reverse complement strand
TTTTAAAAAGCATAATCAAACTATTTTGGCTTTTTAAAAAGCATAATCAAACTATTTTGGCTTTTTAAAAAGCATAATCAAACTATTTTGGCTTTTTAAAAAGCATAAAAAAACAGTTTGGGCTTTTTAAAAAGCCTAAAAATGCATTCTGGGTTTTTTAAAAAGCATAACAAATTATTTGTGGCTTTTTTAAAAAGCATAATAAAGCATTTTGGGCTTTTTAAAAAGCATAAAAGCATTTTTGGGCTTTTTAACAGCATAATAAAGCATAATCGTGGTTACTAAAAAGCATTATTCTGCATCAATAAAAAGCATTTCTTGGGTTACCTTACTAATAGCCATTCAGCATCTAGAATCTTACTTCTTACTTATACTTAAAGTGCATAATTCTAATTCTAATTTTGCGGGATTGAGTTCCATTTGCATTTTTGTTATAAATTGTTATTAACTCGTAAGTACTGGAGGAAGTACTGCTAGGAGGCAGAATATTACAAGTTTTAAGATAATAGTATTTGAATAAAGTAATTAAGTATTTTATCTAGATTTATTTTAATTAATTAAATAATAATTAAATTATGCAAATTAGCATTAGTCTCACGTTACCCGGACCCGGCTACTATTTGAAAGGTGCCCACTACTTTACCCAGACTTTCTTTACCTGTAACTTTGCATTACTTTGGAAGGTTGCAGTGAGGCGCTGAGTCCAATGAGCCTCAAGCCTAGCGTAGAGATAAACCATCTCCAAGACACAGGCTTCGTGTTTTTTTGAGCGAGCTGAACGTTTCTCCGTCCACCTCACGCAGCCGGGCCAACTGCCAACCAACATTTCTTTCACATGTCATTCTGGTTTCCGTATCATCGAATAATTAAAACAAAACTGTGTGTGTTGATGGTCCGTTGCTAGTTGTTTGTCTGTCGAGTTCAAGAAGGAAAGAAGTAAAAGAGGTACGTATTAACGTATTTACTAATTCATATATTCATCAATTATTTATTATTTAACCGTAAACTGTCTCCTGACTGTCATTAAATGTTAGAAATAAAGTCAGTAGTTAACAGCTAAGGGAGAGTAAGAGTCAGATTCGTGATTCGACTGTATTTGAGAATTCGGATTTGGATTTCAACTCATCCGTCATCCGTCCGTGGTTTACTCAGTATTACTCACTCGCGAGCGTCGGCGTAGACCGACGTTTTTCCCCAAATAATATAAGTCCCCAAAATATAGCAGTTTTGAAAGTTTCTTTAAGCGTTGTGGTGATTAAAGTCTTAGTCATTAGTTTTTACCATTTACTTTGGACGTGAAACTAGTTTTGGAATTTTGGATTTTGAAGAAAGGGATTTTAAAAAAAATAATAATATGTAATAAAATACAGAACAGAATAGAATTTGAATTTGGAGTTTGGAGTTGAACTTTGACTGGTTCCTTTGCAGTTTGTCGTTACTAGTTAAGATTGGGCTGTCAGTTGTGTCGTATAGAGTGTATTTAGTGGAGATTAAAGGGATTTGGTGGTTGCAGTATTTAATTTAAAGTTTTCAGTGATATTTTGTCAGTTTTGTTCTTCTTGTCTTGTAAAGTCAAAAGTCACAAGCGTCGAGGAAAGATAGGGAAGGTGCAAGTCATTGTCAGTAGTCATTAGTCATTGTCAAGATGCAAAAGATTCAAAGATTAGTTTTTTTTTGCAGTGGGTGAAAGCTTGAGCGGTAATAATTATATAAACTTGGTGGCAAACAATAAACTGTAATGAGATTGAATTGTAGTGTCGTAAGTCGTAAATTATCAAAGTATATACGGATAATCGGGATAATAGACTGTCAACCGTTGGCTGTGTTGGATTTAGTTTTGTGGTATTGTATTCTTCTTTAGTTTTAATTGACCAGTCACCAGCTGACCAGATTAAAAGCGAAAGGAAACCTGGTTAGTTGCCAACTTTTACGCATTGAATGCCAATTTAATGTTTAAATCCGTAAATAAATCTGGTTTTACAATAGATTTTTGATGATTTGATGCATTCATCATTTTGTATTTGTTGTGTGAATTCTGTGTTAGAGTATTTCATTTGTCGCTAATTAGTGTCGTAGTAGTGGTAGCTCGTCTAGAGACGTTTTCTGTATTTAAACTTAAAAATATTACATGACCGTCGTGTTTGCTACAATTTCAATATTAATTATTGTGATTTAACTCTTTCCTGCAACAAGTATCGCTGTAGGATGTAAAGGAGAATGAATCTTAATTTCTTCGAAGTGTGTTGACTTATGTTTGACTTTCTTAAATGAAGTGTGTACTTTAAAGCTAACGGCATAGGTTTGTAATGTTACTGTGACGCTTGATGATCAATCTGCATGCAGTAATGTTACAATTTTAAAACAAATGATGGTTTAATAAAGAGAAAGACAAAATTTATTTAAACAAACAAAGCTTACACTGTCCTCCATTGAGGATAGCCCTACAATATTAATATTCCTGATGTTCTAATTTTGTGAGGATGTGTAAGTCAGCTACCCGCTGTCTTTAATTTTAATGTCAATTGAATATTTTAACTCTCATGTCTGGAATTTGTTTCTGTGGTGGCAGATAAGTGAAACAGTTCTCATTGTATGAGGAGCTAACTAGAAGGATGTCGAGGTTCCAGTTTGAAGGGGACTTTAAAAGAAAGCCCGAACAAAAATTAGGTGGTCGATCAAAAATTGAAACTCGAGATGCAATCATTTTAAAAGCACAGTCGGAAAGATATAAGCGAGAGGTGAGACATGCCTACCTGCTTGACTTAAAATTATCGTAATTTTGTGTTTCTGTGTACATAGATGATAATAATTGATTGATTGTCATCAATAATTCAAATTGAATTTAAATGTATATAGAGAGACAGATTGCGAGCAGCAGCTGTGTTGCAGATTCAAGCAGGCACTCGGAGTTATTTATGTCGCAAGCACTTCAAAAACGAATGGAGAAAGGAGTTCGACGCCATTTTAAAGACTGAACTAACTTTAGAAGGTGTTGGAGAGCAACTTAAAAGAATTAATTTATTTTATGATTTTAAAGTTGATAACGACCGTCTCCACGAGTTAGGAAAGGAGATTTTGAAACTTGTGAATAGGGAAAAGATCCTTTCGGTACTACCAAAGGAAGTTGTTTGGCAATTACGAATGAAAAAATTCATGAAAATTAATTTACTAGGAGTAAATAATAATCGTGTACTTTCTAGAACGTTCATACGGCTGATTGAGGTAAGTCGCTTATTATGCTCTCTTATTAACTTATTATAAGTACTGTCGAATAAGTAGTAAATAACTTGTTGTCATTATTACATGGGTCTTTTTTGGATCGGTTTGTATCTCTAAGAAGCAGTCTAGATGTTGTTCTGAATTCGGAATTTTTGCAGGTTTTTACAGACGTCAATCATCCAACTTTAGCAGTGAATGCACCCAGTGACAGAATTAATTTTGTGCCAGAACTTTGGACTGAACTTGTGGTATGTCATGGCTTCTACCAAAAATGGCGGTTATTGATGGAAACACAGCTCGAGCTCAATCGTGATTATATTGCAAATCCTCACCCTTTTGCCGATTCTCTCGTTACTGTCTTACAAAAACCTCTCGTTCTGGCTAAATTCCTTATAGAGTCACCCAATTTTGGTATACGTGTGAACAATAGAATTCTGAACTCTCGGGATGTAGCTAACTTATTAATGAACCAGTTCATTACCAGTTTCTCTTCCCCTACGTTTTTATGTACTGACCCTAAAGTACAACTGTTTTTAAACTTCGTTGTTCCCAAGTTAAAACCAAACTTCCCACACCAACTTCTTATTGACAATCTTGCAAAACATGAAATCAGTGAGAATCAAAGACACGTGTTTTTTACTGCACTTTCCTTACTCTCTGAATATGTGCCTACTCT
This sequence comes from Dicyrtoma fusca, assembly GCA_034695205.1. NCBI lineage: Eukaryota > Metazoa > Arthropoda > Collembola > Symphypleona > Dicyrtomidae > Dicyrtoma > Dicyrtoma fusca. Next base: position 31,890 of record JAQFZC010001014.1, on the reverse strand, counting down.
CTCAGTTGAATCGGCAGAGCTTGAAAGCTTCATAAATATCGTTCAGCAGTATGTGCAGTATATTGACACCAGGTTAGATATAATTCCTGACATTCCATACAACTTCTAGTTTTAGTAAAAACAATTTAAAATAATATATTATTACTTTTATTTTTTCCGGTATTTATGCCGATTTCTTATTGTAGTAATAAGTATGCTACTCCTGCTATAAGACAAGATGCAAACATGGACGATACTGATGATGAGCAGGACGAAATATATATGCAAGTTGATGAGGACAATACGGAGAGTATTCAGGTAAATAATAAATAAATGAATAACAAAATTAATGGAAATATCCGAAGTTTTGCTTCTCGTAGCTATTTAAATGACTTGCATTGTTTGTAGATTTTGGAGAAATTGAGAACGCTGTTCAATAGTTGTCGGGATTTAGAAAACTTCTTCACAATTAATAATAACAATCATTGGGTTCGGTATTGTCCCATCATTAGTCGCATTCTACGTGATTATCGGAATCGGGAAAATCTGGGGCCCTTTGGAGTGTTCGCGCAGTTCAATTTTCTCAGGAATTTATCTTTCCGAAAAGACTTTGTCCGAAATGCATTATACCGGGTAAAGAGTTTTACTCCCATTGATTCATGTCATTGCCTTGATTAAATGTTCATTTTCATAAACCCATGGCCAGTTTATTTTCATTGAATTTTACTTAATTAATAATTCATTTTTGTGAAGTTCCATAGCTGGTATTCAAAATCATTCAAGTACCAGCTACGATGTATATATAATTAGTATGTGTTAATTACCTATCTAGTAATAATATAGAATTATAATTCATTGGTGGATGTTTGTGTAGCTTCTACGACTGGGAGTAACCAGTTCTGACGAGTTAGCGGCATTCTGCTGGATGTTTTTAAACTCCACAACGGCTCTACATGATACAGAATTTCAGACAGAAAGTCCTTTAAAAATATCTGATGTGCAGGAATTAGTAAATTTTCTAAAAAAGTACTACGCGGATGCTATTTTCAATGACCGTAACGAAAACGATAAGTCGCAAGTTTTCGTCAATAAGGTTAGTTGAAGTATTGGATTAGGTTGGTTAATTATTTCCTATTCCTTAATGGTATATCTTTTACTTTTTAATGTATTGGTTTTAGACGGTTGTGAAAGTTCTGATGGGGCTTCATGAAAGAAATACGCGTTTAACAATTATACCAGAACAAGTTTTCTGCTCTCAAGAATCCACGAATCTTCCTTTAGAATCACACCAGATTCGCTTTGAAGATTTCGATTCCAGTGAAGGATTCGAACGGTTTAGTCTTATGGAAACTCGGCTGATGAGAATTTTGACAGAATTCCCGTTCCTTCTGAGTTTCCACAACAGAGTATCTGTAACGCAGCGCTTGATAACGAATGATCGTACTCAGCGTTTGCCGTACGATTTCAATGCACATCATATTCAGATTCGAAGAAATTTTATCTACGAGGATGCGTTTGAAAAATTGTCTGTTGAAAATGGTAATACTAATTGCTACTCAAACTTTATTTCTTCCAGTCTCACGCTCTTAGATTAACTACCGTTATTGCGTGTTGTTCATTAAGCTGAAATTTAAATTGCCTTCGATTTAATTTCAGTGCCAGAAATGCGTGGGAATGTACGAATATCACTGGTCAACGTTGTTGGCGTGATTGAAGCTGGTGTTGATGGGGGTGGACTTCTGCGAGAATTCCTTACCGAAGCTACAAAAGCTGGGGTGGATCCCAATCGGGGTCTTTTCCGTCTGGACACACAAAATCGTCTGTATCCGAACCCAATTGCAAAACACATAGTGCCACAATATAAAAAACATTTTGAACTGATAGGCCGACTTGTAGGGAAAGCGTTGTACGAGCAAACTCTCCTGGAATTACCCTTAGCTGCCTTCTTTTTAGAGTCTTGTATAACGGGTCATGTATCAGGTGCCGTCGATTATTTAGCCACCTTAGATCCAGCTTTACATAAGAATCTTTTGGCATTGAAGAATTATAACGACGAAGAGTTCAATTCCCTAGGTATGTGTAAATGCGTAGGATTCCTAGATATGCGAAATAAATGAAACCACGAAAGACTTTTTTCTACATTGTTTTGTTCAACATTCTGCAGGTCTTGATTTTACGCTTACAATCGACAGATTGGGGGATGCACATACAGTTGATTTAAAACCAAATGGACCGTCCATTTCTGTTCGTAAAGAGAATGTTATTGAGTATATTCATCAAGTAGCCGATTATAAAATCAACAGGTGAATTACTACTCTTTTCCGATTTATTTCATTTATTATTTAATTATTTTTAAGCACATATCATTCAGTATTAATAAATTAATAAATATACTATTTTATGTTTTATCTGTAAATTTTAGAGAAACCGCCGAAATGTGCAGATACTTTAGGGATGGACTTGTAAGTGTGTGTCCAATCCCAAGATTATTTACCTGGAGAGAATTACAAACATTAATATCTGGCTCCGATAAACCGATTGATGTGGAAGACTGGAAATCTCACACCAATTATACAGGGGGTTATGACGCTTCCCACCCGATGATTATGCATTTCTGGGAGGTAATTTGTTAACAAAACAGGAGTGTACGATAAAAATTTGAATATTAAGATTTTAACTGTTATACTGGTGTATGAATCAGGTTGTTAAAGGTTTCGAGGAAAAAAATCTGCGAAAGTTGCTCAAATTCGTCACCTCATGTTCCCGACCACCCCTTCTCGGGTTCAAAGATCTCGTACCAAACTTTGGGATTCAGAGTGCTGGCCAGACTGACCGGTTGCCATCAGGTAGTATATAAGAAAATTTGTCTCATTTTCAAATTACGTTATAATCTTTTGTTTGTTCCAATACTTTATGTTTATTTATTGTACAGCGGCTACTTGTATGAACCTACTCAAGCTCCCGGAATACAACAACCCGCTTATCCTTCGGGAAAAATTAATTTATGCTATTGAAGCTCAAGCAGGCTTTGAATTGTCGTGAACTTATATAATTTTCGCATTCCTGTTTCATTCTGAGGAAATAATGTAGGTGTGTGTGTCATTGAATGGAATGTTTTATCCAAATTTTCGGTGTAGTGATATAGGTGATGATGATTTGATATCTGTAAATTTCTATGTACTTTATTCGCTCATGTAACGAATTTATATTTTGAAAATAAAGTTAACTATGAACCGAATTTATTACAAAACAATAGCGGTGTAGCGTATTAGATCATTCTTTATTCTATGAAGTTTAGGAGATGTAGATACTAGCACAAGTATTAGAAATGATGGTACAGAGGTTATGCAATATAAATAAGTAAGTACTAGTCAAGGACGTTTTAAAATGTATTGTTTTATTTTATTTTTTCGCTTTGAAAATACAACTGACAACTCTGAAAATTAGTTACTAATTAAATACAGTAAAACTCTTGTTAAATACATTATAAGAAAGTATACTCACTCATATATTGCTGTTTTTCTGTCTAAAATATTAATTACTAAACACAACTATTTACGTTTGTCATTGTCCTTTGGTTGTTGACATGCTTCGTAATACTACAGTGGTAGGACGTACATAAAACTAAGGTTAACAGCAAGTATATAGCTATCTAGCTTAGATATTATTATCAATGCGGTACTTGCAGGTATCGAAATAATTAAATTCAGCATGCCTTCTAATTTAGTTACACATTATGAAAGATACAAAGTATTCTTTTTCTCATGATAAATCATGACAGACTGGAATTACTGAAATCCATTGCTTTCGCTCCATTCTTATTTATAGTACAAAAATAAGTAAACACTGTAAGAACAAGCACAAGCGTAGGAGAAAAAAGCACCAAAATTCGTGTCTCTCCCCAAATTGTTTGTCAACTCAAGTAAATGTAAGAGAGAACGAGGAAGTTCAAACAGTCATTATACTTTATTCTCATATGCCAAGATTTTTTTTTTGCCTTGTTTCTTACACAGACGTCCCTGTAAATACATTTTTTAGTTTCTGAAACAAACAGAAATGAAGCAACAGTGGTGGTGGACTGATAGCAGTCATCCACTGAAGCTTATCCCTTCCTTCGACGAAGTAATTAAAACTAGTATATTTCAATAACGTAAAAATTAGCGTAATCCACTCGACATTAGTTTTATCCACGGTTGACGGCGGAGACACACTGATGGAATGTTAACCGGTACATGTTTGACTTTTACTTTTAGTTGACATCATACTTTAATGGTGACGATGATGCTTTGACCAGAGATATGCTTATATAAATGTACATCCTAGAATTAATTATCGTTTTAGAATACTTTTTTTATGTAGTCACCTTGAGGCCAACGAAGCATTTTTAAGCTGTGAATGAATACTTTAGTGATCCGGAGAATGAGCAAAGATGTCTACCAGTATTCCATTTCCGATTTCCTAAAGGGACAGTTCGAATACCCTACGTAGCGTAGAGATACTACTGCCCACCAACCTTACGTACGTTACTGTACATATTATTTTCGTCTCACATCGATCACGTATTTTGTGACTGGAAGACAAATAATAACATGTAAGACCCCCCAAACCCAAAGATCAAGGCAAGGGCACAAAAATCTACCTACGTTTAAATGTCTTAATATTATGTGCTGCGTATATGGAGATCATCCAGTCAAACACCAAAAAGCACTTTACATATTTAGGGTGAAGATGCATTGTGACTCAAGCCCATAATGCCTGCTTAAAAGCATTGTTCGCAAGTCCTGCACAACAATGCTTCTTCACCAACGATACGTAATTTAGTCTCCGTTTGGAACCTCACGATGCGATGACTCATATAGCATTACAGCATTAAAATTAAATCTGTCATTATTCCCTATTATAAGCTGAAATACCGACTTATCAAAAAGTCTAGCGTTCAAAGCTGTTGACATCAAAGTTTAATTCCATGATTTCGGCATGGTTTTCTTAGACGTGATTGATACCGTGTTTTTTTTAGATCCGTACATTTTTCTCTTAAGTTATTATATTTAAGTACCTACTATCATCGTCATTCACGTGTGTACAATATTCCAACTATATTTAATACACTCCGAGGGGTACGGTGACAATATTTAAGCCCATTCTTAAACTAGGTAGAGGCGTGTAATAAATATAAACAATCTAGAACGTAATTCCGATACCGCAGAAGGAGCCGGTATTTGATAATCACATCTGCGGTTAATCAAACTATAAGCACAAAACACGGTGGTAACTTGTAACAAAAACTTAGAAAATGTTTATTTCCAGCATCAATTATTACAAGATGCTAAAATACTTACATTTACATTATAATGTACTTACTCCTGCTGACTAAGTCCCACATAATATGTTGCACAAAAACAGCCTACGAAATTCGTAGTACGAATATGTAGACTTACACAAAACACATATATTTCCGAGTTTAGTTTTATCGCGACAATAATAATCAATTTATTACTATTATCCTTAAAGCATACGTTAATATTTAATAGATCTTTAAAGCTTTTAACACCACTAGTATACGTGATTGACCGCTAAACTTTCATTAAAAAAATACACTTTAAAGTAGAAAAGGTAACCGGAGATAATTAAAGCGATGGAGTTCGTTTCTATTTGTTAAGTAAGTATGTATATCATTGTAATTGTAAGTAAATATACAGGCAATTTGAAAATGAATGCAGTTTGTCCAAAACAACGAAAGTTAATACGTTTGATTCGTGGGAGGCTGTTTAGAGTATATTTCAACGTACAATGAATAAAATTCGGGCATTTTACAACTAATAAAAATGGTGGTATAGTGTAAAGTGTAAAGTGGATTACACTCTAGCCGGATTGTAATGCTTTAAGAGAGTAATTATATATGTAGCACACAAATGAGTCGCGATGGTCTCATGCGAATATTTATCGTCGTCACAAAAAATCCTTCTTTCGAGTCTGCCGTCATTGATTGATTTGTAGTAGGTCACCGTTTTGTGCATATGTATGTATGCGTAGTTCTTAATATTGTTGTACTTAATTTTTTTTTAACATGCTGAATTATTATTTTAAAACTTGAGAGTTTCGCATCCCCGTTCTTGTTTTAGAAATATATTAGAAAAACTTACTGCAACACAGCGATTTTTGGTAAAAACAGACGCTATTCTTTCCTCTTAATCTTGCTATTTACTCACTTTGCCACTGATTAACTCATCACACAATACACTTAACTGGGAATTTTCTTTTCCTTTTTGCTCTAAATCATTTTCCAAACTATCAACTTTCATTTCCGTTTTACGAAGCAGTGCACGAAGCTTGTGGGTTTCCATTTCTCCTTGCCTTAATCGGCCCTCGTAATCTTGATGCATCCTATGATTCACATTATATACATTTGCATTAGTCTATTTGTTATGTTAGTGTATTAATTTATAGCCTGTGACACAGCAGTTGTGAATAAATTGTAGGTATATCAGAATCATCAATATCAAAATAAATTGTTACTATTCCAATAATAATTTCCTTCACTTACTGCTCCAGAGTCTCCTGGCACTTATGCTTCAGTGCTTCAATCTTTTTGTCCCGATTATCAACTTTTACTTGCATTTCGTAGTCCCTCTGTGATAGAATGTCTTCATTCTTTCGGAAGTTTTCAAGTACCATTTTTATTCGTTCGTATTTCCTGCAATAAAAGGACCATATCATATAATATTTTGAAGCTTACAGTTCTATAATATGCAGGTAGCCTCGTGTAGTTAATAATAGCGACTGCAATCGATTGCCTCTTGCAGAAAAAGGTCTAAAGTTATACAAGAGTAATAATAATATGTGCGGGGTACTCCGCAACACACAACTTCTAACTTTCGATATACATGCGATTTTTCGCGTGATATTCAGTGTCGATATGTACAAACCTGTGAACATCCGAAAACGCATTCTCAACATTCCTGAGGTCTTCCAGAGCTTGGTCTCGTTCCTGAATAAGAACCTGTTTGATTTCTTCTGACCGTTCCAACTTTTGTTTTAATTCATCAATCTGTTGAGCGTATAAAGCCATGGTCTTTTCATACTCGCGCAAAACTCGACTGAAAAGAAACAAAGATCGTGTGATATCAGACATAACTTAGGAGTAGAAGATTACGAGATTATCAATTCGCTAAAACTAGTGCACGCACTAGATTTTTATACGCACAGTAGTAAATTCTGGGTGCGTGCAATTTCCATCCCAAAAAGTATATCCAAATAGGTACCATCGTTTGCACTACTAAAGTCCTACCTTGTAATTGTTGTAAGTAATCAGTCTTTTGGTTATTTTACTTTGTCTTAACTGATAAAAAAAAAATAAACTCGAGATACATTAATAGCTATCAATTTAAAAAAACGGATTTAAAAGGAACAAACATTTGGTTAAGAGAGCTTCAAAAAATGTCACAAACATAAAATGAAAGACTTGCAAAGAAAATGTGGTGCACTTTGAGAATTATAGAGAAGACTGAAAGTGTTCAAGACTCACTTATTCACTGCCTTGCCCATTCTTGCTTGTTGTTATATGAACACTTAACAGAATTTAACGAAGACAAACAATTACGATTGATAATGTTTTGACTTTGATGAAATGCTTGGGCAACAATCCTTTTGCTCGTAACGTGATAACATAGTACTTAATGTGCCCACGTTTTTAACTATTTCATCAGTCATCTCAAGACCGCACCCAAATCCTCACCATAAATAGTAAACCTGAAAATTTATTCTCAATCAGAATCAACACTTACTCTCGATTCCTGAACATTGCAAATCCTGTCGTAACAATCATTGACAAATCTTGACACCCTTTATCAGGACTACAATACTTTGTTCAATGGGAAAAACATGAATGTGATCCTGTGTAATTTATTTATTGTATCGTGACCAAATAGATTGGACTGAGTTGTTCGAAAGAGCAGTCACACTAGGGATGTGTCGACTGAACTTGTCTAAGTTGAGATGTTTACAGTAAAGCCATTTGCTAATATATTCGCGACACATCATTATGCATGTGGCTCACACATAATAGTTTTGAATAATAATGAAGTTTTCAAATTAGACGAAACAATTACCTACCTTGCACTTTGTTCTTGAGCAAGTTGCATTTCCATCTTGATTTTAACGTCTTCCAAGGCTTTAATTTGACTGTCCTTATCCGCCAAAATACGACTGAAGTATTCTTGCCGTTGGTTGACAATGTCATTTTCCTAAAAAAAATATTATAAAACTGTCGTAAAGGCACTGGTAAACCACAAATTACAAGGAGAGGTAGGTAGGTACTTGTTATTTTTGTGGTTTAGTGTTTGCAAAAATGACGTATTTTTCCTTCTGACACCATACGGATGTTTCATAGGTACATTTCAATATTTAAAAAGCCATCCAGCACATTGTGCAAGAATACTCACCGACACCCCATTATCGGTAATTCCATTCATTTCTGCGGTTTGGGTGATGGATGGGGGCATAATGCTGCCACAATTTCCCGAGATATTTTGGGATGGAGCAATTAAGCTCTGGAAGTCACTCTCAACTCCTGGAGGAGCCACAGTGAATGATTTTAAAGTCTAAAAGAGTAAAAAAAAAACAATAAAAACACAAACTCAATTTAGCTTACATACAATACCTATAAGTATGCATGTATACTTGTTACTAAAAATGAAGAACAGCAACCACAGTTATACAATAATTTAAAGTGACACGGGCCTAAAAACACTCAACTCTTTTTTAAACACTATTTCGTTTACGCATCCCTGAAAACTCTGGCACTAGCCCAGACAGTGACAGTAACTTACGAAAGCGTCAACATAATCTGTCATTCTTTACTCTACACACATGGTTGCTATTTTTTACATGTACATGTGTTCCTTTACAATGCTTTGACATAAATTTAGCAAGGTCACGTTGTCAGCACAACGAACAACGAAGCAAACTTTCTTATTCAATTTTGATGATTTCAATTTCAATACTCAATGTTACTTTTTGTTTGGGTACACAAGTGTTTACAATTTACAACTACTCTTGACCATATACGGTAATAAGGCATATAGATACTAATCAGAATAAAAGCAATTTACCTCTTGGACTGAAACCTTAGTATATTTGTATAGTTAAGTCAACCACACCACCACGAATGACGACTGACGAAAATTCAATGAAATGTTTTTCCTGCTTTATAACATTCTTCGAAATGGTTTTGTTCTGCGATAGATCCGAAATCTGCGATCACTATCAATACTGAGTACTAATTCAATTTTTCACTATAAGGACTTTCATTAAAATTAAAATTGTATCATCAGTGATAAGTTGATAAGCACCTAAATAAATTATTACGTTGACTAATATACTATGTATAACCCACCCACACACACGAATTACGAAATACGAAAATACTGTATATTTATTATTTGTATCTGATTCTGAATCTAATTAGCCCTTTTACTAGTTAGTAAATGCGTCACTCACAACTCACTATACGATCAGAGTCAGCAATAATAATCGTAGAGACCTTTGAATGACTCATACGTGCATTGACAACATAAATTCACCACAGAATTATGTACAAATTACAGAAAGACCAAAATCAAATGGTCAACAAGTAGTTTCTTTGACGTATTTTTAATACTAATTTAGCTAAAACATGTAAAAATTGTGCAAACGACACAATCCCAATCTTCCCACCCGTGCAGCCCACAGAACACCTCTCACCATATGAGGATAATTTGAAATTAAGAGAGTTGGACGCCACAGCCTAATGATACGGAGGGCATTGAATGTACAACTAAACTAACTAGTGTAAATAACTAAATGCTAAATAACTTGGGTACACTGCATGTTGGACTTTCGAAAAATTGAAAACTTAACAACATCCCTACCTACAGTACAGAAGTCGAGTGAGCTAACTAGTAAGTATGTATCTTTCTAATCGAGTCTGCCTATATACCTATCCTATAATGCCTTACTTTAGTACTAAAGTATCTGTAATTCTGTATTCTGTGGGCCCACAACCCCAAAAGAACTTTTAAACTTTCCATGCAGATAGATGCACTTACACGTACCTTTCCTTACTTCCAAAATCGACTATCTACGCTGCGAAGGCACGGCACATGAGAAGTAGCACGAAAGAAACATACGCGGATATATGTACGTACGCATTTAACCTAATTATGGGAGAAATAGCTTAAATAAATCTATTATATCGAGCTTAAGCCTAACTTCCAATTCCAATTCCAACTCCAAGTTGTTGCAAATACCACCTGACGATGAGTCATGTTTTATGTGTGATGAATTAATTCGCGGATGAACGTCCCCACATGTAGCTAGCTAGCTATTCACTATACTTGATTATTTCGTGCATTTTCGTGTAAGTACATAGAGAGAGAGATACACAGTTTAAACTACCATCCTTCATCCTTCTCCTTGAGCTGTCAAATGCAGTAAAATGCAAATTCAGAGTACAGTAGTAGTTTAGTATTAGTACAGGTAGAGCAGTTCGTGTTATAACTTATAATACGCATGAAAGCATCATCGAAATAAGAAATGAAAGGATGAACTTGCTTTGGCTTTCTTTCTTTGATGCTATATAACTGTAGTTGACTGTGGGATATACCAGACGTATGTACCCACACTACAATTATCTATATGCCCTCAGGTCACAGCCCGAGTTTATTGAACCTTTCAGTAGTTTACAAACATGAAATGGATGTGCATTTTGAGTCAGGTGCTTTAATTGACGTAATGGTCAAGACAACCTCCACTCATCTGCTCTGCGGGCAGTGTTTAAAGTGCCCAGAGTAAGGAGTTCCAATATTGCATTTCCTCGACCAGAACAAACTAGACTTTTTTTTTCTTGTCAAAGGACTTGGTCGTCCTATACCCACCTATCTACCTACCTAACCTACTTTTGCCAAAAACTCATGAACAGCTGACAGGGCAAATAATCGGTAGCTAAATAGATAAATTAGTGAGGGATTTAAATAAAACAAGCTCACTTTGCTGTAATTTTTATAAGCATACCGAATACACAAAGGAATAGCAGTATAAGTTTTAATTGATAATTGTATTGATAAATGATAATATTATCGTGCTCTATTTGCCTATTACTAGGTTGTAAACACTTGAAAAATATCCTTTTTTTTTAAATACCGAGTGTAACATTTATGTATTAATTACATAATGCGCTAAATAATTCGTGGACTAATTTAAAGAGACTTGGGGCGCCTTCTACACGTTACATTGTAGGTATTTTAATTGTCAAAATAAAGAATTGGTATCTCGTTATCATACGAAAAACTTGCCTCGTCGGACTTTTAATTCTGATACTACTTTTTAGATATTACATCCAAAAGATATTCACGGCTGAATTAGCCATTCAAAATGTTCTGTTTTATTGGACAGACTTAAAGAAAATAGAGCCTACTATAAATCTCGAGCTGTAACTTCTACAGTGGAAAAAAATTTAAAAATATCGTCTCTGTTTTTGCACTTATTTTAGACCTGACTAAGAGTAAGTGACATCCTTTCTCAGAACGAGCACTCAACGCCCAGTCAAAGCTGAAAGTATGGAATTGGTACAGTATTTACCCTCCAACATCCGGGGTACACTACATACTGCAATACAAAATTAACTGCTGTGCGGACGGATTTATGCTTTAGAACGCCTATTTGGACTTATGTACAATCCGATGTATGTACATACACGCTCTACCAAGATGCTAAAATAACATAGCAAAGCAAGCAGGAATACAAAATTCTATAATCTGCATACAACGTACAAATTAGCTATTTACGGCGAATGAGTCAGGGTCATTAAGATATTGATTTCAATTCAAAACAAAACAAACAAGATGCGACATGTTCATGCTAAAATATTCTGCAGATGCGATGTACTGATAAGTATTAATGGGCACTTTACTACTACATGCTACATCGCGGTAAGTGGTAAGAAAGAGACTGGATTTTCGTTTAAATCCAACGCCATAGTATAGCTTGACAACCTGTTTGCATAATTTCAACTCAGTCTCCGTAAAATGTTATTTAATTTGATTGTACTTTACCAGATATAAATCAATGCAATGGCACACTAATTAAGCTACACTCCCACGTGTCTCACCCTCGAATGGTGTTGCATACATATATAAACAGGAAATGTCACACTCACATGTGTGAAATTTTACAGCATCCCTTCAGACTACAAACGACTGATACAAGCCAGTAGTAAAGCGGTGGAGAGACCTGCACGCATAATATGACACGCACATACGCACAACAAAACTCTAGATATTTAAGTACCTATTTTCCTATAGTTCTTCAACTTGGCAATTATTTCACTATTATTAGTTGTATACTGTTGTTTGGTGAGCTTGATCAGCTTTGAAATACAGAAATAAGACGAGAATAACTAGCTATCCAAAGACTGAAACTATTCCTTTTTAAAGATTTTTTAGTTGGGGGCGTTTCTCGCACGTCTGAAACTGTCAACTTTTAACTATGTATGTGTATTTAACTAACTTCAACAACAGAGTAAAGAATAACAACATAGAGCCCAAATCTATCACAACCCTGTAAACACTCTTGACAGAGAACGTCAAATAGAAGAAGACCAGGATGAAGCAGTTGCACAGTATTCAGACACTTTTTCACCGAACTATTTAAGGCTATAAGTTCTACCAATTCAAATTTTGAAAAATAACTAAACAATTACTAAAGGAATGCTTTATAATTAAAACTGATAGAGACATAAGTATTGTATGCCTTACAACTACTACGGCAAGTACACAGATTAATGTCAATGTACCTTAGTATAATTGAATGCTTCATTTTCTTTAACATACCAATTAATGCTAACAAAATAATAGCAAAAAAGGCAAATATGCTTTAATGTCTATTTGCAACAAGTAAGTAAAGCCAGAAAAGGAAGTGATCTAATGAAATACGGATGGAATTCAAGATAAAAAATTGCCCGAAAGTGTACCTACCAACTTAAACGTACAAAAATATATAGTCAAAAGTCAAAAGACTAATCAATCTACAAATCTTTATATTGCTTGTATGTACGTAAATCTCAACAACTTTGCAGCAGCCAATATTTGTGATACTATAATATGTTATACTTACACATTAATGAAACTACCATTCTGCTTCTGACTTGTGGTCAACGTTGATTTACAACGTGTTCTAATCCTTATCTTATTGTATAGAAAGGCACTGCATACCTATCATTACCATTTTGCAGCATGCAATCAAATTCTAATTATTATTACAAGGACTGCCCAAGAGCCGGGATTAAGTACCTTCCAGAATTCGAGAGAGCTGACACAGCACACACGCTGTACAATCCCACTGGGTGGTCAGTGGTCATTAATAATCTCACAATTATATACGTACCTTATTCTGGAGATTCCTTACAAATAAAATCTCCCTTCCTCCTTTGTTACTATAACAAGAGTACTTGGATAATTTTTGTGTCATTTCAAATAAACCATTGAAGCTAGAGGTTTTGTAGTAATTGTAATATATAAACTTGACTATGAAACAGATTTAGACAAAGAAGTATTTCGAGACCACTTCTACAGGAAAACCACAGGATTTAACACTATATGTATTTATTACAAAAATATTCTTACGTCAGTCCTGTAGTGTCGTTGGTATTTCCTTTGTATACGGTGGCACTTTGTGTCCCGATATATATAGGAGTTGGCGGTAAGTAGATGGGATTAGCTTGATGGAATGAAAGGATAGCACGAAAACTTTGTTTTGTTGATAGAATGATTTCCGATGAAGGTGCTGATAGGATAGGAATTTAGGGAATACGTCTTCTGAAGTCAATATAATATGCAAAGTCAAAAAACATACGGACGACCAGTAAATATCCCACGAAGTGATTTTTCAACTGTCGTACTTTGAATCGAGAAACTTGATTTAAGTAGGTAATTCTATCATGTAGAATCTGTATCTGTAGCTGGCTATCCGTTCCGTAGTAGTAAGCTAGACTCCGCTGTTCAGTGTTCCTGTGAGCACTTTCCACTTTCCAGTGTTAGAGAGTGGAAAGGCAAAGCATCGCACGCACATTTTTTCCGATAATTTGTTCGAAGCGCTTGCGTCACCATGGTAAAACCGAGACTGTGAGAGTCCGAATCCGAATGAATAACCCAAAAACCCACGTTTGACTTTGACTGCGGGTATATATATGCCCATGTCAGTGTCTGTTAGTCCCAACAACGTCCTACGTGCCTGCTCTGTCTGTATATGTACTATGGAGTTCATTCTGGAGTTTTTAATCGGATTCTATTGATCTATACAAGTACCTAGCTATGTATTTCCGCCAACTTCGTTTCCGTTCATGCTTAAGGGTCTATGCCTATAGACATAGAGGCAGAGGCAGACGATGATTCAGTCTCGAGCTCCAAGTAAGAGGGCTTTTCCCTTTCTGCATTTAGTTATAGCTGGGGAAGAAATTTTGATAGACGCCTCTATTCTTGCCAACCCAAAACTCTGTTTATTGTCTGTCTGTGTTTGTGACATCATAAAACGTCTTAAAATACCTTAAGTCAACCCTACTATGTCGTTATTAGTATAGTGTAGTGTAGTTTTTTCCCTTTACCTCAGTCAAAATGTTAAGCGGTTCTTTCATTTCCATCTCCACTCCACTTTTACTCAAATACGGAAACCCTGCAAAGTAGGGAAGTGGAAATTGCGGGTACATATGTAAGTACTAAGGTGGATTATTTCGAGATGTGTGTGTCTGTCTGACAAGAAACATTTTGCATGCATTGAGTCAGTCTGACGCCGACTCTTCGCCGAAAAATTAAAACGTCTGCATTGCTTGCACTGCTGACAAAATGATTCTATATTGCACCTCATGAAATATTTAAAGGCTATTTCGGATAGCGCTAGCTATTTAAAAATCCCATCAATCCCGTGTATGGAGTTTCTAACGTTTGTTAGATACATCATGTAGAAGAAGACAGTATGAGCATTCAAATATATTTACCTATGTAGATATACATACCTAATGTCTTGCCACTTGACCTCAAGTACAAATAAGCTACTTTTCCCTAAAAAATCCCATTTCGCTGCAATACGTTGATTGGAACAAAGTATCAGAGAATGTAAACACTACTGCAGATGTATAATTTATTTAAAGACGTTCTAAGTTCTGCATACATTTTTCAGGCTATTTAGAAATAAAGAAAAGATGTCTTCAGGTTGTATACTAATACCACAGGGATCTATAGTAATTGCGGCGTTTTTTTTTAATTCATCTCAAAGGAAAAATTCAATTAGGTAAAAATATTTACACGATCATTCCACTTAGATGTAGACGTACATACAGAGCTTATTTACATACCACATTCTTCCTGCTTTCACCATTTTGCCTTGGCTCCGCTGCACGTAGTTAGTTCAAATGGAGAAAGCATTGGAATTCTGAGAACGCATCCGCATGGCGTAGCTTTCTCTTTTTATACTAACTTCCATTCACAAAGCCTTTTTTCACTTGTCATGGTCTTGTGTCTTGTTTCACTGTTTATACGAGAAGAATACTAAATAAAAAACAGAGCAAAGAGAGAAACACAAGCACACACGCTACAACGCAACAGGCAATGCATGGTACTTGTGCGTCTACTAATAAGATTATACATATTCAAAGCTTGAAATTTTGTGTCACAAATCTGGAATGTAATCTAATTATAAATTTAATATAAATAAATTAAGAAATTTTGGAAGCCGATCGATTGCGTATGCGTTCTTCCTAGCTACATTACCAGCATAGGATGCCAACAACGGTCAACACAAGCTCATTTGTTTAAGCAGGCAACGTTTTCGTGCATCAGACGTTATTTCATAATGAATGTCGCATATTATCTTAAATTACATAATTAGACTAGAGCACTTATCTGATTTACACAACGAATTAATAGTCTGTATCAGTTTGGATTATGTTTTATCATAAGTTTCATCAGTGGATTACATGTTGTAGGAACTATGTATGTAATTATAAAGTTTGGTCGGGCTCTGGCGCAGCTGGAAAGATTTAATTAGATTCATTAGAATTAGATGATACAATCCAGACGCATAACACTCTGGTCTGGCTCTCTTATTAGTCTGGTCACTGGTCTGCTGTTGATTAGGTCGTCCAACTTTCACTGAGAGATTGCCCAGGAACATTATAGTCTATAATAATACGTAGGGGTAATGAAATTGAACGCATTTTGTTTATTAGATTTAATGGGTTCAGGCCCGGCCTAACTGCATGGCAACGAGTGTTACTTTTTTATCGTCAAATTACAAGCTGTTGTCTTTTGAAAAGTTCATCCTGTAAAATTCATCAGTACAGAGTGCTCTTTGCTCTGTGTTACAAAAAGAATTATTATTTTTCGTTTACAACGATTTTTGCTTTATATTGCTGATAAAAAATATTAACTAAAATAATAATATTATTACTAACAAAAAACACAAAGACTGCAATAATAATAATATTTTTAATTTTTAACAGAATAATAGTAAGCAAAATAAATAAATAAGATTCTTAAAAGTTGTTTGTCTACAATCTACAACATTAGTGGTCAGTCGCGTGTCGCTTCAGACTTCAAATTACATAATACACTAAAATACACTTTGTTCATTTTATACTCAATTACTATACAAATTACACAATAAATTCTTTCTATCCATTCACAGTAACTGGAAGTTACTTTGAGTACTAGAATTTTATTGCATTCCCTTTTTAATACACAATAGCTCTAAGAGTCTATGACTGTTAGTTGTTTTACCAGAATTCAAAATACTTAAATATTTTTTCCTTCTCAATAATATGCAAGTACACACAACACAACACAAACTATGCAATTGATTTAGCTAATACATATAACATTTTGGCATCTGATTATCGTTTTAAGTGTAGAGCTAATGTCAACCAACCCCAGTTCCACTTCTAATCGTATTGATCGTGTGGATATTTCAGCTTTGAGTCGACTGAGTCAACCTAATACGTTTGTATTCAAACCTGCTCAACGAGCTCCGGAAATGAGTGTTCAACAAGTAATCAATCTAATCTTTTAAATGTAATTGCGAGTGCCAAATACAAAACTCCAATCCAAAAATCTTCTGTAGTAAGTCGCGTGCTAAATGGATTTTACTTTTGTGTTCTGTAGTACTTGTTGAGTATCACCACAACATGGGACAAACATATTTCAGAAGGTCCTGCAATGTCAAAACTACCAATTGGAGGGTCTCATCCATGCTTTATTATCGCAGAAATAGGACAAAATCATCAGGGTGACATAAATGTTGCCAAAGATTTAATTCGCAATGCAAAAGTAAGAATAATATTGTAAATTTTAATGTAGTGCTACATCTGTACTTACGCTTCCATACTTAAATCCTCTTTACGCCATGCTGTCAAGTGCCTTTTTTGTATTCCATAATAATTGTATCTGTTTTTGTAGGAAGCTGGAGCGAATTGCGTAAAGTTTCAAAAATCTAGCTTAAGAGATCGTTTTACCAAGAATGCTCTTGAAGCACCGTATGATGGTCCAAATTCGTTTGGAAAAACTTACGGGGAACATCGAGCTAGACTCGAATTTTCCGAGGATGAATTCAGGGAGTTGCAAAGATATTCGGAAGAAATAACCAAAATTATGTTTACTGCCTCACCAATGGATACTGTAAGTGAATCACTTAAAAATATTACCCGAAATATAAATACACAATTATTATTATCATAACGGCAACGGAAATTTAACTCATAATCCTATTTATTACATTAATGTAGCCTTCGGTTGACCTGCTAGTGGGAATGAAAGTCCCTTTCATTAAAATTGGCTCGGGAGACACAAACAACTACGGTTTGATCGAACACATCGCACAAACTAATATTCCAGTTATTTTATCCACAGGTTATTAAAGAGCCTACACAATAAACGACAAATTAATGAACACATCCATAACTACGGGCAGCGAATTTGGGAGTAATAGTATAGCTAATACTGATACTTTTATCTAGGTATGTCAGAATTGCGAACAGTGAAACATGCTTATGATATCTTATCAAAATATCATAGCAATGTTGCTCTACTTCACTGTGTCTCCGCTTATCCAACCGACGCAAAAGATGTTAATCTGCGAATTATAGACTTATTTCGATCAGAATTCCCCGAAAGCCCAATTGGCTACTCGAGTCATGAGAAAGGCTATCATGTTTGTGTTGCAGCTGTAGCCCGCGGAGCCAAGGTACATATGTATCTGTTAATAAACTGATTGCTATATGTTATTGTTCCATAATTCTGTAATTAATCATTACTTTCCACGAGTAATTGTTCTTTGACTGGAGTTCTGTTTAAATACCTTAGATAATAGAAAAACACATTACTAAAGATCATAACATGAAGGGAACGGATCACGCTTGCTCACTTGAACCAGCAGAACTTTCCGCTATGGTTAAGGCGATACGGGAAGTAGAAGCTTCTTTGGGTGAACCTAAAAAGGTGATTTGAAATTATAATAATATAACCAATCATTTTTTGTAACAAACAAGTGTCTACTTAATACACGCCTTAAAATGCTTATCAACATTTTAATGTTCGAATAATACAGAAAATTTTGCCGTCTGAGGAAGCATGTCTGAATAAGCTTGGTAAATCGATTTGTACAACAAGGAAGATTCCAGCGGGAGCGATAATACGTCCAACAGATGTTGCGGTTAAAGTTTCTCGACCCATGGGTATAAGACCACAAGAAATGCCATATATAATTGGGGCCACAATGGCAAATACGGTAGACAGTGACACTCCACTGAGGCCTGACGATGTCATCTTATAAAAACGCTGAATGTTGAGTTTTAATAACGAAACTTTTCCAACTTATATAAGCAAACAAATTATTACCAGGTGAAAAGTTTGTTTCCCTCAAAATGTCAGTCATATCCTCTACCACTTAACTGCAAAAATGCTGCCTAGATACCTACATCATCTGGAGTCTGGCTGTCCAGAAATTTCCAATCCAACTATCTGCATATAGTATTTTCGATTTTAAAATTAAAGAAGCACTAATTACAATGCTTTGCTTAATTATTTTCAAAGGAGACTTTCTGTAATAAGTATTAAGCTTCCAAGGCATTCGCTAATTTCGGAACGAATCAAAATACAAACAAACAAAATTAACCAAAACTCCGGTAGCGTTTTAATATACTTTCTTTCAAAATAGTAACTCACAACAACATAGTATTCGTTCCTCTTTAACGGTTTAAGTAAGTAACAGTAACGTTAAGGTATTTTAAAATGCTGAGAATCTACATGGAAAATAAATGGAATCTTATAATGTAAGGAGATGTGGAGGTAACATTTTATCCCCTATGCTGCGCATAGGGATTGTTAGCTGACACATCAGAACCTTGACTCTTCGGACTCTTAATGCTTTCGTCAACTGAAAGGATGAGACAGGCAGCTTCAATTGCTGCAACAATGGCGTTGGTCTACAATATCAAAACATACATAAAGTCCACAAGAGCATACCTAATGCACGATTACGGTTATCATTTTTCATTAGAATTGATAAAAACTGTTACCTTCACAACGGCTGGCTCCCACACACATTTCTTAAAATTATCACTGACGGTCTCGCAAGTAATGTCGACACCAAACCACGGTTCACCTAACAAAGAAAAAATAACTTAATGCCTCAACACTGTTCCTTTATTTATAAAATATTATTCCTGGCATAACTATTTGGGGAGTTTTGAAGCATATTAATACTACGCTGCCAGTTACATACCAAAATACACATTCGCATAAGGTATATTCACACAATAATATAGGTATGACTGATTACACTACCACGGGATAAATAAAATATAAAATTCTCTTTCTAACACCGTTTTAAAATCCCAAGTAAAAGTGTTACATACCATGAGCATGCATTTGACGAAGACGGTTGAGAATATTGGTTGCATCAAAGCCAGCGTTATCACAAAGTTGCCGTGGAATAATTTCAAAAGCTCGTGCAATGATACCAACAATAAACTGCTCCTTTCCCGGAATTTTCCGTGAATATTCCCTCAAATGTTTAGAAACTTCCATTTCAATCGCTCCACCGCCTGTAAGAACACCGAACCGTAACTCAATCAGGTCTGTTCGGTCAAATAGGTTCAAGTGCTAAATGCTAAGCTAAATAACATCTCACCAGCAACAATGGCATCACTCTTTATAGCTCGACGAACAATCATAATGGCGTCATGAAGAGATCTTTCCGTTTCATCCATAAACTGTTGTGCTCCACCTCGAAGGATAATGGTAGCAGTCTTTGCATGAGGACAACCTTGAAACAAATTATACCGTTCACCACCAACTTGGACCTCCTCAAATTCAGCACAGGTTCCCAAAGTCTTATCATTCAGGTCAGATACAGTGGTAAGAATAGCTCCCCCACATGCTTTCAGCGTTCGCTTTAAGTCTTCCTCCACAACACGACCAGCACAAAACATATCCCTGGATAATATTTTTGAAAATATATAGTATGAATACTTAACGCTATACAAATTTGATGACATTTTAATGCAAAGTAAAATGGATTTTACCGGTCAGCAAAATATTGAGTTGCAACATCTCCAATTGGTAATTTAGAAAGTACTACTTGCGCTCCACTCTGATGGATTTTATCCAGTTTATCGTACAGGATTTTCCACTCTGCATCAACCACTCTTTGGTACTCCTAAAGTAATTAATATAAACATCAAACTCAATTATTAAGGCTTAGCCATATGTTTGTAAACTGACGTATGTGCGAGCCCTTCCACACAATTCATCATTTGTATCAGCCAAGTAGGTATGTATTATTCACAGAGAGCCTTACCTCCACATCAGTCAAGCGAATTTCCGCATTATCACGTTCAGCTTTCAGTTCAAGCTCAATGTTTAGCAAGGCAATTTTTGGATTCATATATTTCTTACGTTGCATTTCGAAACCCGCATAGGAAAACGTTTTTTTGAACGCTACACCTTTAACCAGAAAAGAATCCTCCAAAGCACCTCCTTGTACCTTTTTAATTCCAATCATGTCCAAAGGAAGAAGCTCATCGAGACTCATAACGGCATCAACAGCAATTGCCGCGAAATAATCCTTTTGTTGATGGATAAGTTTGGAGCTAAGAGAAGTCTGAGCACACTTCTCAAGCAATGATCGATACTCTTCGGCATTCCCTCGTTCAATCCGTACGGCAAGTGCATTTATTTTTTCCAATGCTAGTTGACAGGATTTACGAAGTGCTTTTATAATGACGCGAGGGTGAACTCCCTCTTCAATCAAAGCTTTAGTCTGCTTTAAAAATTCTCCAGCAAGCATAACAACACTCGTGGTTCCATCCCCCACCTAAATGGATTCAACAGGACTGGTGCAATCTACACTTCTAAGAACTGTCACAAGTCATCAAGCTTATCTACCAATATTCCAATCAAGTACCTCAGAATCCTGGGACTTGGCAATGTCTACAAGTATCTTGGCAGCTGGGTGAACAACATTCAACTTCTTCATAATTGTTGCCCCATCATTTGATATTGTGACGTCTCCACTCCCGTCAACTATCAACTTATCCATCCCTCTTGGTCCCAGAGTGGTTCGGATCGCCTCCACAACCGCTTCACAAGCATTTATATTGGAAATAAGCTGAGTTTTCCCTTGCTCCGATTCCGTCCCGGCGCTCAGCAAAATAATCTGGGGATTCTGCAACCATAAAATACGAGTTTTCATTTGATCTTACAGTCAACAGCTTTGGTCAAGTTAATAATTTTAATATAATTAGGTACTACGTCTACCAGTCACCAGTCTAGTCAATGACTAGACTGGTTAGACGTCCTGCTAGTCATCAACATAACATGTGACATGTCCATCTATCTACTTTCTACATACTATGTTCTAGCCTACTGCAACTTTGTTTAATTTTTACATCAGAAAACACAACTTCAAATTTAAATAGCATGAATAACAATGAAGATACCCGTGCATTACCAAACGTGTAGACATGATGACTTGCCAGTTTTTTCCGACAATTTACAATGTATCCCTTCTTGATAGTATTGAAGTGAAAATCAGGAAATACGGTTGGATTTCCTACTACAGACAGACTACACAGACAGCGACCGATTGCTGGGGCTGGGGAAGCCCGTACTAGAAGTAGATTTAACACTGCACCGATTTTAACTGAAAAAATTAGAACATTTGACAAAGTCAAACTACTAGGATACTATAATTTACATAATTACGAAACACGCGTTCCACGATCACAATGACAGGACGAAGGTGTTAGTTAAATGGGAAAATATAAATGACAGTTAAATGGGATTTGAGTCTGTGTGGCAGTGTGACAGTACGGTGACAGAAGCACTGACAACGACAACTGATCTCTGATCAAGTTTTTACGAATTGATCTCTGTCGGATGCACATGTACGACATGAATTACGCAGCTAGCGCGGCAAAGTGCTTGTCAAACAGTAGTTGGTGAGGCCATAGGCTGGCCATGGCGAACGTGGGTGGTTGCCTCATCGTCCACGATTTAGACTCGCAGCAGCAACTGCTGCTGGACCTCATCTCAATCATTTTTATTTCCTTCAGCGTTTAAAATAAACCAGAATGAAAGATTCTTCGTCATTTATCGTCATCTTCGGAACAGACAGATTCTTCGAGAATTTTGGCATTTTTCGATTAAAGGAGTAACTAACTAATAAACTAATCAAACGATAGTAGATCGTAAGTAAAAGTATCGAAAAAAAAACTATTTCCGTGGTTTTGACGTCTTTTTTAACTACGCGCGCAATTTAAATTTTTAGCAGTGTTTTGTTGGATTCCTGACTTTGACTCGGGTCTTCTTTAATGTAAATACTACAACAATACCATTGTATTGCATTGTTGTTACCTAAGTACCTATCTGAGTTAAAGCTTGTGGGGAATTGGGGCACTGTGAAGCATTGTACAAAATGTAACAATATCGACTCGGAGATTTTCCATCCAAGAAGCTCACGTCAGTTTTACTTAACTGTATAAACAAGCAGTTTAAATACTAATTAAATATTACTACCAGTACCAGTACCAGCACAGCAAACAGCAACAAGCATTTAAAACGTGAGCATCTGTATTATTGTGCTGTGTGCTGTTATTTTTATTTTATTAGGTATGTAAGTACTTAGATACATAGGTAGAGGTAAGGTGAAGTGCTTTAAAATTGGGAATTTGGGAATAGTGATTGACTATGACTATCCTATTTAAAAATTATAGTATTGCTAATTATATATACAGTGCAATACACAATTGTACTTTCAAAAAATGCAAAACGAGATTTTAACGTTTTTCAAATAGGTAGATCAAAACCGGCAAAATGAGCTATTAACGTTTTGCAGAAAGGGCAAAAAACGACTTTTTATGCTTTGCAAACAGCAAAACGACGTTTTGCCCTTTGAAAAAATACAAAAGGACCTTTCAACGTTTTTTTCAAAAATAGCAAAACGCGAACGCGTTTAAACCGTTGGAAAAAGTAGTCGAAAATGCAATTATTGCAGTTGTATTGTACTAGAATTTTGTGATTAGGTAACTTTACAATTTTAAGTTTTGAATTTGAATTGCAGATTGCACTGATTGTAAATTGTAAACGCTGCAAGTAGGTATAATGTAATGATTATGATTGTAGTAGTATTCGCAAAACGGGACTGGATGTTACTCTCGTCTCAACACTTTTCCCTACCATTTTAAAGCTCTACTAGGATGCAGTGCCATAATTGAGACTGGGTGCTCCAGCAACGTAGTTATTTGTTGCTTTGAAGATAGAATAGTTTTCATGTCAAAGGCCATACCCGAAATAAAGTATTTTATTTTGAGTGTCAACGGCTCTATTTTTACAGCAGCGATTTATAAATACCTACCTAATGTAGTACATATTTATAATCTGCAATGGCTAGACCAGACTTGAAGGACCAGTTACAGTTATGGCACCGCAACAGAATGTATGTACATATTTCCCTATAAAACTTTGCGGAAGGAGTGCCTAGCTAAGTTGCTAACAATAATTTTTAGTTTTTCTACTCCATACCTATGTTTTAATGTATTATTCCGTTTTATGTTGTATCAACTAATTGTATTAATGCTTTTAGTTTGGGGTGAAAATAAAAGCTTTTGTTAACAGTGTGTTATTGTTTATTGACCTAACTTTACTTTTTTTTTCTCCGTATTGAATTCAGCAAGAAAAGAAGAGGAATGGTTGGTAAAAAGCGATTTTAAGAGTAACTTGAGGACTCAGGATATACAAAAGTTTGCACTGATATGATAGTAGAACAATTTTTACACTTCAGTGTCCTATATTGCGTGCGTGCATATATTCAATTCAGATGTAGGAATGCTTATTTATTAAAAATTAGTAGATTTGTAGTACATTTGAAGGAAAACAACGCCCAACGTCATGGTGTCATGCCTATCGAAACTCGAAAGTAATTAATTTGTTATTAATTTTATTAATTTATTATTATTTTCTTGCACGGACAATGACGTGCTGTAAATCCGTGAATCCTTGGTGACTGTAAAGGGTTTATACTTTATAGTTTATATTATACATAATTGGTGATCTTGATCTTGGGCTTAGACATTTACATTTCAGTTACTGTTACCAGAGTTTAGTTTTTAATTATACCTTATTATATCTAATCAAAGATGTAAGAAATCACAAAAAAAATCCCAAATAGCAGCTTTCAGTTTTAATTATGTCCTTGTTCTGGCCATTACATTATCGGGGATCACTTTGTGACTTTTTCTCTCTGTGAGCTCTATACTTCCCATTCCCATGATATGACAGTGTGGATGACACTTATGAAAATAAGCCCAATTGGAGCATTGAAGGCGAGTTGCTGTTGCTGTACATGCAATAAGTACCCCTACGTGTGGTAGAACTATTAATTCATACGGAAGTAACGGAACTTCCGCACATTATGTAGTTTGTTTGCTGTGCACCCACATTTACCCACACACGTGTAATCGCTAAACCGAAGTTTTGTTTTTATTTACGAAATTGTTTTTTGCTCATTCTAAATGACAAATAGCAAGCACAGGTGTAAACAAAACTGCACTCAATTTGTTTGTTTACGGTAGCCAATATTTTTATCTATATTTAGTAGCATAGTTTGTCTATTGGTTTTGATTAGTAAATTGCCTATCAGAAATTCAAAAAATACGCATTTACTATAGCTACGATGAATACTAATTGCAAAGAAATAAAGAAGATTCAAAAAGAATTGTCACATGTGACTAAAATCTCGCTGAAAATGACGTCTCGAAGACTCAAGGTCAAAATGACCATTTATCTGTTATATATCACTTGAAATAGGATGGATCACGTCAAAAGAATTGCTAACTACTTTCCTTTTAAGTCGATTTGCAAGACACTGTGCAGACTTTGGGATAAATGGTATTTGCACAGCTCGATTTCTGAGCAAACTATAAGTTAACTGTATGCGAGTATATATTTCAGTATATTATATTACACCAGTAGATCACCCTAATAGCCATCTCACTTGCATTCTCCCACAGCGACGGGATGTGTATATTAGTGCATGCATAATGGTATGTATGTATCATCATCTACATACATTTTCTAATCTGATTAGGACAAGCTACTTTTCAACTTGACAGAGGTCATAAACTCTATTTAAATATGTAGAACTTGCGTATTACGTAAGTTTGTTCTGTGCGAATATGAAAAACAAAATATTTTAACCCACGCGTATGCTTGGATTGGAGCATTGTTTCACAAACCTATATTCAACATGAAACAAACAAAACTAGTACATATCTATATTATTGTAGAATAAGTTTCCATCAAATAAAAACTAAGAGAAATACCCGTATTATTCGCATATATTTTAAAATGCCATTCCGAGTTCCAAAACATCAAACACTAGTCTAGGCACGGATGGTACACTATCCACTGCCCAAAGGGGACGTAATTTGTAATAAAAAATACTGCCCAAGGTCCTTTAAATCATTTTTTTTATCTATCAGACTTGGTAGTTTGTAGTTTTTAGTTTGTGTACGGATACACATAAGTAAGTAGATACTATGTGTTAGTGTTAAAAATAATGAATATACGCCCTCGATAAAAGTTACTCGCTCAGTACTAATAATATAAGTGTATGTATTGCATTGCAGCGTACAAACAAATGGAACTAACGGAAATTTAAATTTAATTTGATATGTCAGCACCAGTATTTTATCAAGTATTAAAGCCTTTGTATTTGAGTTTGGAGGAATGTATGCAAATATTTTTCATCGTCTTGTTACGTGAATGTGTAACTAAAAAAAATTTGCGTATTGTTCAAAGTTGGTTGAAAGTTAGTACCTGCTTTGTTCATTCATGTAACTAAAAATGCTAACTAGTAAGCGTGTTTCCAGTTTAGCTATAATCGATCAATAAAGAATCACGTGTGACGTAACTTTATTTATTCGTCTGTGCTGATATCAACTGAAATCATGTGAATCTTGGTACATGAAAGTAGATGCCTATACATATTATTTATTTATACTGAGGAACCTATACCTACTTTTTCATCTGCATGTACGGCACACAGTAACCTTTCGTTTTTTGCATGAGTTTTATTATTTCTAGATTCAGCAGTACGCACGCAGCCAGAAGTTCCAACTGGAAGTATTACTTTTAACTCCAACCATTTAAATATAAAACACACCTACCTACTTACTTGCTTTAATAGAATAGAGTCATATTTCTCATTCGGCCCCTGTAACACCCCATCACGACCTTACAATTCCAGCGTACAATTAGTCCGTGTACTCAGACTTATAACATCACTCATCATTAGCTTCTGTAACTGACTGTCTGTCCTTGTTACTCACGAGCAGTAGTGTGACATCCTTTCATCGAGATTCACGATTTGCCCTTTTGACTATCCACAAAATAAATTTGAATTTACATCAGCTCAGCCAATTTTGCAAATCAATATATCTATATTTGAAATGGCAGACTTGCCCGTTGAAACGTACGACTTTACACCAGTCGAATTGGAGACTGTTAGACAGAGTGAGCTATCATAATTGACTTTAATATTAATACTAATTTACTATTATTTTACTTTACTGTACCAGAAAATTTCAATTTACCTTGCTTGGACTTTTAAATAAATATTTTTTGGCAGCTTTGGAAGAAAATCTGAAACCGTACTACGCGGACGTGAGCGTCACCATCTCAGAATGCCCTGATCTGACCCAAGCTCCGTACAATCTACCAGTTGAGGGTATTACCCATTTGCCTAATTTAATATTCCCTAGTTTTGTATACGAACACTTAATCGCTTAAGCAAAATAGGTAAATTAAGCCTAATATACATATCTAAGTAATGGTAAATCTAGTAAGGTTGAATTTTAAAATGTTGGATTTCTCTGTAGGTTTTGGTGGCGGCTCAAAGGACATTGTTGATCTTGGTGGTGTACCCTTTCTGTTGCCAACGGTGGACAGAAGCCGACAGTATGATCTGAGGACCATTGCCACCAAATACATTGGATCTGAACGCTACCCGGATGGATGGTACATGAATGGAGCAGGGGCAGGCCCTTCCTTCCTTCCCTCCCTCGGCACCAACTGTGAAGTAAGGACGCGGAAAAATTAATAGCTTTTCTATCAGTATTGCACTACGCGAATATTTTATTTATTGTCCAAATCATTCTACTCCAAGGTGTATGGTCACTTAATTTATTTTGCATGGTGTGCTTGTAGCTGGTGCTCAGTCTGAATATCGGTCCTGATGGAGAGGTAGCAGGGGACAGCTCGAAGGTTGCCTTGACATCCGAAGGAGATGACAAAGATGTTACACTGAAAGATTTGGTAGAGCCTAAATGTGCGGTTCTGGCTAATTTCTTGGTCTCCTCTCCTGTAAAAGGACAAGTAAGTACATATTTAAGTATATACATTAAACTACAAGAACTTTATGCTAATTTAAGGTGCAATTACGTCATGCGCCTATAAGTACTTGGCTTTGAGTTTATGCAAACAGAATAAGCGAAGTTAAAGGTACGGAGTTGCACTATAATTTTGGAGATTATCTGGTAACATTTTCCTTCGGATTAAAATTTTGTCGTATGCAAGCTGTACAGCGGCCTTGAATATAATCACCTAATAAGCAAGGCGCCGTACCTACATAAACTATACCTAATACAATATAAAAACACTAATTTTTAGAAGAAATCCCACATTGTCATTAAATACGCATTTAGGATTTAATACAACTAGCCTTTTCTTCATTTTCCTAGGATCGAATTAGTGTATTATGTTATGTATCTACGTAAATAATTAAAATTATTTGTGTCTGGTCCCCAAATATATTTATTCTAATCGTAAGCACCAAAGAAGAATCAATTAATATTCTATGCACGTGGAAAAGTAATGAAAAAATCAAAGCTGTATGTATGTGTAGTCGAATACTATATACGACCAAACCAAATAATTAGTGTCTAATTTATCCATTCAATTTTTTTCGTGGAACTTAGTCATATATACTTCCAGTTGAACTTGAAGGTCAAATGCTTGTTCATTCATTTCATTCTGATTGTGTGGTTGTGTGATCTACTCGTAGGTTCTCGAAATCAGATGCGGACGCCGAACTGATCCAGACACTAACTTTACGCTTAGCATTCGTGAAGCCTTGGACAAAGCATTTCCCAATCAGCCAGTCGGGTTGGGAGGACTTTTCTTGGTTAAGAATGCTCCAACTCATACGCATATTATGAGAGATTTCTCGGAAAAGCCGCTGAATAATGATGAAGAAGTGGACCAATGGCTTAAATTTTTTGATATGGATCCACCCATGCTGTTCCAGTCCGTTTTAGTATCGTCAGATCCAGTAAGTATATTTTTTCCACAAATTATTTAATCACTGGAAAAATATACTCAACCATTTTGTTCTTGCTGCGAAAAGATTGTCTGGAATTATTTTTTCTTGCCCAGGGATTGGACTTGAGAATCGACCACTCTCACGGTTGGTCACTGAATCCGGAAAGGAAGGAGGGAGGACATTATCATCACGATTTGGAAGCCGATAATGTTGAATACCTTGGTTATTTCGCCGTCGCTGACAAAATAATAAGAATAGACAGGCCTAATACTACAGCAGCATAAACGGAAATAGTGAACACACAATGCAATGTCCCGAATTAACATCAACAAACCAAGTTCAGTTTCAGTCACATCTGGACTATGCTGATTTACGCATATAAATACATATCATACATATTATGTAGACACCTGCGCTAACAACTAACACATTCAATAGATCGATCAAAACAGCTTTCGCTCTCTATATATACTCCATGGTGTACATGAATAGTATCAAATCAAATCTAATTTGAATCTCAAATTTTCTTCGTTAAAAAGTATCAAAAACGCATACATTCTGTATTGTGGTTAATCTTGACCGTTTTGCAATGATTTCGTGGAATAAATCGATGTTAATGAAAGAATATATTTCAACAAATTATTTTCGGTGCGCACTTAATTCCAGTAAACGCGATGCATACCAAATGTAATATTCTAACACAACATCCGTAAGAGAACAGAAATACACAAAATTCACTCTAATTCCTACAATGTGTTTTGAAAAGGTATATCTATGCACGACATTCTTTACACGGGTATGGGTAGCTCGAATCAATAGTCATAATTAATATTTTCAGCTGCAATAACCAGCAGTTATAAGTCACTAAACACAGATTACTATCTAGCATGCCGTTCATACACACCACAGTGAATTTTACATCCAAAACACGAACTCAAGTAAATCTTGTACATTATGTAGAAGGCACAGAACGATTATTACACATGTATTATACGCATTCCGAACAACAAAAACAAAGTAAAATTAGAAATAAGACATTTAATTCCTAGAAATCTCCCGTAGTCCACCTAAAATTATAATCGTTGATCCTCAGATGCTAGACATGAGAAACATCCATCTCCACTAAGGAATTCAGGAATCTTATGCTTCAGTGCATTAACTTAAATGATATTAAGATTAATCAATAAAAATTAGCAACTGTGCGAGAGATTTTCGACTCCTAAAACTTCTGCTAACACACAGTAAAAATGTTTTCTAAAACCACTTACATCCACTTCCGAGATTATCTTTATCCGCGTACTAAGCTTCGTGGTATTCAATTATGTACCATGTAATGAACAACACGGTACTGATTGTACTTGCATCAGTGCATCTGCTTTGCCCTTGATTCGGATAAACTTTTCGGCACTTGAGAAGATGGATTTGCGTTCTCATTAGCCTACAGAACAGACATCAATTATTTATTAAAAAACGCACATGCAACGCTTTGAAGTTTTCATTCATCGTTGTGTATGCACTTTCGCAATCTATATTCGAGAAAAATTCAGTCAAGAATTGTGCAAGAATACATTACTAATTAATGAATACCTACTGCTGATATAGGCTACGCAAATAATACTGATATACTTAACAGCATCATTCCTTACTGAAAAATACATTAAAAAAATCTCCGTCAATACAAAATCAACATATTGAAAATGGCGTGTCATAGTCAACAGTAACATCACTTTTTGTCATTACCCGCAGTTAAGTACTATCATATATTTCATAACTAACTATTATTGATTGCTAACCGAATTTTATGAAAAAGCATTGTATGGATCCGTCATTATTTCAAAAAGTATATTATAAAATGAAGTAAATCAAAATTAGTTATAACTATACACTATGTCCCTTTTCAAAATACAGTTTTCTGGGACTCTTCGGTTCCAAAACTTGTACAAACTAATTTATTACTTACGAACACGACTGGACATCGCAAAAATATGAATACCGATTCGAATTAAAATGCTAACTTTTTTCAAAACTTTGGAAAAATACTACGGATGACCGAACCACTGACTGCAGAAACTGTCTCGTTATCCAAGATCTTCAATAGCAATAGCTAGTCTGCAAGAGGAGGGCTCACATCGGCATTGACATTCTGACCTTTGTAGTCACTGATCAGGCTTTCAAAGATCTCTGGACATTCGGACCTACTAAAAATCCAACAAAAAATAAAATCGTTTCAATGTAGTACTTACAATACAAGTAATAACGGCTAAATCAAAAAGATCCATTTCATTTCATACCAATTCATAAGTATGACCCTGCATCAAGGATACGGTTTAACGGGCAAGATGCATAACGGAACATTTTTACTAGAACAATTTTTACATCTTAACCAACGATTAAAATAAAACACCACCAATACTAATGGAGAAGAATGAGAAGTAGAACTAGATGGTCTCGTTTCAATTCACTGTGCAAGTCCGTGGAACGTCGTCGACTGTTTCTTTAGGAGTGCTGCCAGTATTATCCATGAACCTATATAGGTTCATGGAAGCAGTCACTATAACCTCCATAAGAATTGCGTCCATTAAAAAGTACTATTTTAGAATAATAGTATTTTTAAAACGTGCAATTTTTTAAAAAATAGTTTTTCTGAAAAGTGCTATTGTTGAAAACTAATTTTTTTAATGGGTGCGATTTTAGATGGTATACAGTATAAGTGTTTCTACAACGGCCATTGTAGAAAAACGTGGATCTGGAGTTGAAGTGGTAGTAAAAACTGCGAGGAAACTTCATCCCACTGAAAGTAAGGGTGAGTAAAATTAAAATAACTAAAATAAACGTAAGGTTGAAGGTTAAATATTATTCTTAGAGAAAGAAACGAATTCTTACCTTCCTGTTTTTCAGTTGTTGGAAATTCTGCTTCTTTATTATTATTTCTTGTACAGTCAACAGTTGATAGTTCCGGTTTCATGTGTGCATTCAACGCTTGAAATGACTCGTGTGTCGTACCTTGTG
>JAQFZC010001013.1:0-35785 GCA_034695205.1 Dicyrtoma fusca | reverse complement strand
TTGGGATCAAAGGGATGGATCGACTTACACGCTTAAAAAGTCGCTCGTTGGGATCAAAGGGATGGATCGACGGTCATCAACTAACCCACTCATCGCAACATTGCATCAACTCCCAAAGTCCAGACACAAATATTTAGGAGGTCTATAATCTGACTTACGAACCAACGGCAGTGTCAACAATGCACACGGAAATTAAATAAATGTGGGAATTGAATGCGTGACCCAATTTATTTTTTCGTTTTGTACATTTTGTACGTAAATCCCCGTTTCCGTTCCGTTCTGAATATTCCCCGCCTTGGCAGCAATTTTTAAAATTCTGTTACTGTAGCATCAGTTACAAATCAATGTAAAACGTGCTGCTAACAGCAAATTGCTATTTAAATTGATAATTTCTGAAACCTATTTAGAGTACTTCCGATATTCAAAGAGCAACTTG
Organism: Dicyrtoma fusca; assembly: GCA_034695205.1. Taxonomy (NCBI): domain Eukaryota; kingdom Metazoa; phylum Arthropoda; class Collembola; order Symphypleona; family Dicyrtomidae; genus Dicyrtoma; species Dicyrtoma fusca. The sequence goes on along the minus strand of JAQFZC010001013.1, from coordinate 35,349 downwards.
ATTACTGAAGATGTTAATAGAATCCTCACACGCAACAGTAAAGCTAACTGATAATGAACTGCGCACAATTCTAAGAAATTATTTGTACAGGCGACTTCAGATTTTATTGAAGAAATAAAATCCTTCCGTTTTCATGTCATTGCAGTAGCACCCACCGACCTGCGTTTAGTGTTTTTGACTGCAACTGTTTGCAAAGATTTTGCAATTATGTGATGACGAATGAATAATTTCAAAAAATATTGTAAACAAGTTATTATTCCTGTACTAAATGTTACTGAAACCATCCCGGACGATAAATAATGCAGGTCTGGGCACCAAGCTAAAAAAGTTACAGCGATTTAAGAGAAACCTCAATTGCCTCAACCTGATTTTAGTTCAAAAGAACATTCGGAACATTCCCATCGGACAGGAACAGGCTAAGTTTCGTTCCGCTTCATCATTCTTAAATGCATGTTTAAAAATGCAATCGTCACAGATGGGTGTTTGAAAAATGCTAAATGTCATAAATAAACTTTTTAAACGTTCCAAAAATAAAACAGAAACGCAACAAAATGGGAAGAAAGGGAACATTTTACAAAGTTGTTCCAAATATTCGTTTTTAAGGTTGGTCGTTGATCTCCTTCAGCATCCAGCAGCATCTTTGTTACTCTTTGTGATTAAATTAATTCACATTTGCATCTTTTCTTTCGTTCGGCGTTTATCAATGGAAACTTTCCCCCCGTCGATCCCTCGCAGCATCGCCATTGCGTAAGTATCACGTAAATTATTTACCAGCTGCCATTGAATCAGTGAGCTCAAGGGGCATCCACAAATTACCTGGTACGTAGAGAAGGACGAGTCACAAATTGTTCTAATGCAACAATGATAAAACATTATGAAATATGTAAAACATGGTGCGACACCATTTGTAAAAAAGTAAAACGTAGTAGTAACTATTCTAGAACGTGTAAAACTAGATATTACACTTTTTCAAAACAAGCAAAAAGTAATACAGCATTTCAAAAAGGTGTCAAAATAAACAATTTCTTTGACAAATGCAAAGGCTTTCAGATTTAATTTATGAATGTTCCCTGTAGCTTCTTACTCAGGTTTTATTCTTAGGGACTGTGCAAAACTTACGTTTTAATTTTTCAAAATACGACAAATGTTTTACCCTCTGCTTCCTAATCGAAAGTACATATGCTTTTTTATGCATTGGATCAATTAAACATTCAAACCACCACCTTCTTGTTCGTTTGCGAACGTCATTTATGCAAAGACCCTTATGTGTAGATTGTTGTTATTATTCTGGCTTGTCTGACTGCAGAAACTTAATTGTCGACAGAATGCAACTTCGTAGATACAATTAGCATGGAAAAAAATAAGTTATAAAGTTAGTAAACGGCCTGATCTGTCCCAAGTGGGTCATCCATACATAGCTTTTGAATAACTCGGAGAAATTATTGATACAAATTAAAGTAAACACTTGTATATCTGGGTCGTATGAGATTTTTGTAGGAAGCTAACTCATGATTCGGTTTATTGACTTTAGTAGGCAAGTGTACTACAAATAGTAGTATCTACAAACATTAAACTCTGATGAGCAACATTTTATTGGTTGTTGTGTATAAGCTTTCTTATTTTGCCATGTATGTAATTACCAGTGGCGTATATTTTAGCATTTTAACTGGAGCATATGTTGCCTACGAGCCGTACTATACTGCACACAACCTAAATAAAATGTGCCTGCTTGGATTTCCTACTGTTTTTGCATTTTAGCCCCATTTTGGATGCCTGTCTAAACAAGCATGAAATACTGCGCTAATATTACAGAGCACAATGAAGAACTAATTATTTTTATTTCCATACCTATGTTTTCCGACGTTTTAAACTCAACCACCTCGCACGTTGAGTCCAATTGAAAAGCAACTGAAAATACTTCCAAATTGCTTTAGCGACCATTACAAAAAATAGTTTTGTTGCGTTTTTGAATAAAGAAGTTCCCATTATCAGTACGTCTTAGGAGGTGGTGTGCACGATAAAGACTCGTGTCAATTGACAGGTGGTCGAAGTTGACCTCAAGCCACAAATAAGATTAATCCAAAGCCACAGCCTGTATAATCTCAATCCCTGACTCATTGCATGACATCTACCGTAAATGATCTAATAGTGCGCCTGCCCATTATTCAAACCCAACCTTCAGATACCCGCGTTTTAACCCAAACCTCGTAATTATCAAAACTACTTCTAAACCAAGTCTGAATTTTTCACTATTTTTGAGACTAGTTAAACATTTCTGTGCTATTCTTGTGTATGTGCTATCAATTGGAGTGAATAAAACCCAGAGTAATAATAATAATAATGAATTTAGTTACAATAAACAAGCTAGACCAGTTTCTTGACACCTTTAATCGTCTTAAAACCATTTAGTTGTTTAATCCAAGTTATTTACTAGTTACCAAGTTGCACTTTCTTTTATTTGTACAAATCTAAAAACTAAAACTGCTTCCAGTGATCTCCGTACTGTAAGCATCCCGCATATTATTATGTAGATTATCAACGGTAGTTTATTCTCAAATCATCAACAGCAAGAAATTCATCAGTCCATTATAAACCGTTATCGTTTGCAAATATTTTGTGTTGAATGTAAATATCGTGTATGTATCGTATTGTGTTTATTTTTGTACCTTCCGTTATCTCTTCCGCGTTTACAGATGCACAATTGATGATGTGGTTGTTATGTGCAGAAGGATGGAATGAACCACCTTGACCAATTAACCCACTCATCGCAACATCACATCAATTTCCAAAGTGTCACAAGAGCACATTTTGAGAAGGTGTAAAAAATCCATTAGGCATTCGAAAGGTTCAAAGACATTTATTTTTTTGGTGATTTTGAGAAATTTTACCGCTCGCACACCTGGACACGCAAACAGTGCAGTGCAGTGCCAATTTGCAAAAATTGCATGCAGCTGCTGTAAATTAAATATATTCCTTTGTATCCAGAGAAGGACCATTTTGCTTCTTCGCTGACGTCATTTGACTTCATACTTATTTTTTAGACTTAATTTTATGAGTCGCTGGTTTCCTCCAGCTCCTAGCCAGATGTTTATTACTATTTGGCTTTATCTTTCTTGATTAAATTAATTCGCATCTTTTAATTCCCTCGGAGTTGATCAATGGAAACTTTCCTCCCCTTCGAACCCTAACAACTCCGCCATTGCGTAAGAATTACGAAAATTATTCAATAATCACAGAACTTTAAAAAGCAGGCACTTCTCCATTATTATCTTTAAGGCAAACTTGACTTTACAAACATTTTATCCACTAATATCCACTCCAACTACAGCACACCGTTGTCTATTGCAAGATCCACTTTTTTATTATTCACCATCCTCCATCTGCCACTCAATCAGTGGGCTCAAGCGGCGTCCACAAATTACCTGAGATGAGAGGAAAAGGAGGACAATTTATTCTAATGCAATAATGGATAAATCATGGAAGATATAAAACTGGCTTGTTTGACTGCAGAAAGTGATTTTCACACAGACAGAATGCAAATTCGTAGAAACAATTAGTAGGGGAATATGAAAGTTATAAAGCTAGTAAATGGTCTGAGCTGTCCCCGGAGGGTCATCCATAAATTACGTCATGGCTTGTAGCAGTAAAGACCAGGCTATTGATAGATTTTATAAAAAGAAATTATTCCGTGACATACTTTGTGAGTGGCCCCACGGAAGCTCTCTATTTAAACAGAGTTAGATTTCCAGCTAAGGAGGTTTCCACATATTACAACATCGGGCCGTATGTTTAGTAGAGGAAGGCTATTAAACAGGGTTGCAGCAAGCTATGTAGAATTTCAAAAAACGAAAAACATGAAAAAGTTCTCTATCAGTGCAGTGTATACAGAATGCACTTGACGATTTGAGATAGAGCTAAAAGAATGACTTCAACGCTCTAAAAAGGACGTAAACGAGATAATATGTCACTGTCAAAAAATGCCAAACATGAAATTAACGTGTAAAGCTGTTCTTCATGGTATTAACAGCTAAAAGAAGGGTTTTAAATTTTCAGGGCAACGTTTTTAAAAAAGTGCAAAACAAAAAACTAAGCTTTTTAAAATCCTTGTTTTTTTGTGAGGTTGTTTGTGCAACGGTCCCTCCTCCCCGCCTCCACACACACACAAAGATGAACTGCATAACATCCGCTGCCATTTCAACTTCGTACACGTGCATATTTGCTTCGTGCTCTTCTCCGACCGCTTCCTCCTTTCCGTTTTTTTGTAATCCAACCGACACTCGTTGCCGAAGAAGCAAAGTGACCTATCATTTTCATTACGGCCTATTTAAATACGATTTTCCACACTCCTGTACAAAGCCATCCCACAGTTTTACGTAAATCTTATTTAACAAACTAGATTTGTATATTTCACTTTTGGATCCCTTCCTCTTTTAGAATTAGTTGTAATGGCGGACCAAACTGGAGAATCGAGTCGTTTAAAAAAATCAAAATGTCCTTTCCATTCGGAAGACACGACGATTAACAGGCAAGAGATGTTCTAAATTGCGATTCTTAAAAGCTCATTATGCTAAATATTGCTTTATAAATTTTTATTATGCTCGATTATGTTTTACAAACAATATGCTTTCATTTCATTAATTCGAAGTTTGTTCCAGTAGTGGAAGTAAAGTGTAGTGAGCACATATTTATTAGAAAAGAATTAAAAAGTATTACAAGTGAATATTTTGAAATAGAGTAAAAGATGTATTAAATGTTTGTTTTGACAAAAGTTCATTTCACAAATACGCAATTTGAATGTGTACATTTTATAAACGTACAGTTTGTCAAAGTGCAAAGTCTGATGAGAATTTGATAATTTTCTTTGAACTGAATTCTAGATAACTCTAGATAACAAGAACAATATTTTGCTTAAAATACAAATTAGTCACATATATATATTTTCTACTTTTTATTGCTTATTCTCATTGCAACCACCAACAAACAAACGAACTAAATAAGGGCATTCAGTATATTTCGTATTCCGTAACTTATAAATGAGTCAACGAGCGTAATCAGTTCGGTTCGTGGTGTTGGCTTTGGCACATACTAACATAAGTCACAAGAAAAGCTTCGATTTATCAATCTACTATTTTGGACAGTCAAGTTTTTTCTCCTAATTATTAGGAATTGAGACAATACGACAGACGTAAGTAATTTTAAAATAATACAACCTTTGCTTCAGTAATCAACCGTAATCTGAAGGAACTGTTTTACAGAGCATTTGATTTTACTACAAAGTCGGTAGTTTTTCCTTTGTTTGTAGTAGGAAAAGGAAGTCAGAAGTAGTGTTGTAGCCGTGTAGTACAAAATTGAGTATGTACTCTGAAACTGGAACTTGTGGGTAATAACCGGAGTCATACAGATACACTGGCAGTGCTTAATGGACATGCTATTTAAGAACCTTCGCAGAACTTTGTAGTCGACTAACGAGCTGCCTTAAAATCCCCCTTTAGCAGTGTGTTTAGTAGCACTAATTCTGCCTTTGTGTTGTTGCAATATATAAAATAACACTGAAAATATGATTTTAATAAATGAACTAATTTTTTAAATATGTGTGAGCAGTTATTTCTTATTAAAAAGCGGTTATTAGCACTAGCTACGATTTTAGTAAGTATGAACAAAATTTAAATGCGAATTGTCTAAAGGAAGTGCTGCATAAAAGTTTAATGTAATCTCTATAGAAATCGTAAGGGTAAATAGTTAACAATTTATTTACACTAGTTATAGGTTTTCTTGCTATAAACATAATGCCATTTAATTTTTTTGGATATAATTTTTATAGATTTTTAATCGCTTCTATCAATAAAAGTTTTATACAAATTAATTCAACTTCAATTCAAGTTTTATACAGGCCTACAGTGAATTCGACAGGATCCCTAATCCCTATTCAGATTATATAGAACATATTGTAGTGTATTTACCTTAGGGGCATTTCCCTTAGGGTTATTTCGTAGTCTGGATTTCTCGTAGAGTTCTTCTGTGTCTTTGTAGTCGGGGTGGTCGCTGGGCAAAGTTGCTTTTCTGGCAGCGAGAACTTCTTTCGCGATTCTTCGTGCCTTTCTAAAGTTCCCCATGTTCAGGTGTAGCCAGCCGATCTCATTGTTGGTTTCGAGTGTGTCGGGGTGCATGTAGCCGAGTTGTTTCGTGTACAGTTCCAGCACCTCTTCGTAGAGTTTTAATGCCTCTGCGTACTTTCCCTCTTCCACCAGCACGTCTGCCATGCAGTGCTTAGTGCTGAGGGTGCTTATGTGGCTGGGACCCAGCAGGCGCTCCTGAGTGTCCAGCACTTGGCGGAGTAACTCCTTGGCATATTCCACCTTCCCCTGCCTCCCCAGAAGGAGTGCCATGTTGTTCTTTACAGCGAGACAGTCGGGGTGACTCGCGGAGAACATTTTCTCGTATATGCTGATGAGGCTTTCGTAGATCCGCAGGGCGTCTTCGTCCTCCCCCTGCTTATCTAGCACGTAGGCTATGCAGTGGTTGGTGTTGAGTGTGTCGACGTGAAGGGGTCCGAGTTTCCTCTCCCGCCCCTCCACCACCTCCCGCAGCATCTCCAGGGCGTCGTCGTAGCAACCCTCGTCCACGAAGATCATTGCCATGTTATGCTTGGTGGTGAGAGTATCGAGGTGGAGCGGCCCCAGGTCCTTCATCCTCACTTCGAGGATCTGCGCGTGGAGGGTCTTGGCCTCACTCAGTCGGCCGCTGTTGTGCAGGGCCAATGCCAGGTTGTTCTTCGTCGCCAGGGTGAACTCGTGGTTGGGGCCGTGGAGTTTGGAGCGAAGGTCAATGACACTAGAGTTTAGTTTAATGGCCTCCTCGTACTCCTTTTGGCTTATCAGTATCGAGGCCAAGAGGTGCTTCTCGTCAAGTATTTCCGAAATGACGTCCTCTTGGTCCTTCAGAGAATTGAAGAACGACAAAGACTCCTGGCAGATGTCCGCAGCTTCCTTGTATTTTCCCATCGTTTGCAGAATCCACGTCAGTTGCATTCGAAGATACTGCACTTCCTTGAATTGAGGAGACTTGAAAAGCGATGCAGAATTGGAGAGAAGAGTTGAGCTGGTGAAATAAGAGATCAGCACTCGGCAGCACTTTTCTGCTTCCACCCGCCGAGTATTCTTTATTTCTTCCAGCACGAATTCTATAAATTCAATGAAATGCAAATCCGTTTCTGATGGATTCTGTGCCTTCGGCAGAACGTGGCTCACTGTCACGTGAATTAAGTTTTCGTGGACAGCGTCGAAGACTTCGCTGGATTTCATCATTGCTGTTGTAATTCGTCTGAGGGGATGAGTTAGTAATAATAAATACCCCTCTTTTGGACCTTCGTTTGTAGATGCCTCTAAGTCTGCAAAAGTGACGTCTTGAAGCATATGGTGGATGGAGAAACAGGTGCGGGAGTTTTGAACGAAATAGTAGTCAACCAGAAGAGCCATTGCTTTCCTGAGCGTGTGCTCATCTGTATAATTAAGGATGAAGAAGAGGAGTTCTTTGGGGATGTTCGTGGGTGAAAGATGCGCCATGACGTCGAGGATTTCAGTGGCAAGGTTGCCGTCTGGCTGCTGTCGTAGTTTGTCCAACGACACTCTCAGGAGAAACATCAGCGGAGGGGCGTCGGGGGATCCGGGTGGGCGTTTCTTGAGAACTTTCCGCTTCTCTTGGTTGTAGTCACTAAGAAGATGCTGAATGGTGTAGACGCCTTTACCCGGCAACTCATTCCGCTTGGATTCCTGCAAAATGACGGCCACGGCGGCCTGAAGTGCCAGTGGAAGTCCGTCGAATGTTTCGGACAATGTCCCTGCGTCCTTCGTGTTGGCGTCGCTTTCCTCCAGCTTGAGTTGACGGAAAATGAATGCTCTGCTATCTTGTTGCGTCCAGAGGGGGAGGGACATTAGGTGGAGGTCTCCATGTCTTTGGTGGTCACTGTTGTGTAGGGCCTCAGCGTTGTCGTGGACCAGGAGTGTGTTTGGTGCTGGGATGATCCCTAGGCAAAGTTGCTTGTCCGGCAGCGAGAACTTCTTCCGTTATGAGGTCTGTATTTACAATGTCCCCCATTTTCTGGCAAAGCCAGCCGATGACGTTCTTGTTTTTGAGTGTGCTGGAGTGCATGAGGCCGACTTGATTCTTTAACAGTTCCATCGCCTCTTCATAGAGTTTTGATGCCTCTGCGTCCTTTCCCTGTCTCAACAGCACACTGGCCAGTTTGAGCTTAGTTACGACGATGGCAAAGCAATTGGGCCCCAACAGACTCTCCTGTTGTTCCAGCACGTGGCAGAGCATATCCTTGGCCTTGTCCAAATGCCGTTGCTTCACCAGAACCGTGGCCTTGTCGCTCTTGGCCACAAGCCCTTTGTGATGTTTGTAGTCGGGTAACTTCCCAAGTCTGTCAGTGAGGCTGTCGAATAGCCGTATGAGCTCGAGCTTCTTCTGACCATTCAGTGGGTCAGCCATGCAGCTGTTAGAGCTTTGTAAGTCGGCGATGAGGGGTCCGACTTCCTTCTCCAAGATCTCCATCACCTCCCGCATAATCGTGTAGGATTCGTCGGATTCACCCTCATCCTGCATGAGGCTTGCCAGTACTTGTTTGAAGATGAGGGTTTCGGAGTGGAGCGGCCCCTGGTCCTTCTCCATCTTTTCGATGATCTCCGCGATCATCTCCGCGATGAGTGTCTTGGCCTCATTCAGTTGGCCGCTTTTCTGCGGGTCCAAATCCAGCTTGTTCATTGCCATAACGACCTTGTGGGTGGGGCCGAGGAGGTTGGACACCTGGTCAATCAAACTGGATTTGAATTTAATGACGTCGTTCTCCATTTGGCTGTCCTGTATTTCCGGAATTGCATCCGTGCTCCATTGCTGGTCCTCCGGATTATTGAATATCGACAACATATCCTTTAAGATGTCGTCAGCTTCCTTGATTCTCCCCATCAATCTCAGAATCCGCCCCAGTTGCTCTTGAAAGTACACGATGTCGTTATAATTAGGCGACTCAACTAATAGCGACGCAAAATTCAAGAGACGTGCTCCCCTGGTGAAATAATTCAGAAGCACACGGCAGCACTTTTCTGCATCCACCCACCGAGTTTGCTTGATTTCCTCAAACACAAATTTTATGAATTCAATGAAAGGCAATTCCTTCTCTGATGGAATCTCTGCTTCTGGCAGAACGTGGCTCATCGTCACATGAACCAAGTTATCGTGTACAGCGTCGTAGGCTTCGCTGGATTTTAAACCCTTCGGCCAGTACTCAGTCAGCTCTTTCGTAATTCGTATGAGAGGAGGGGTTGATAATAATGCATCCCAGTCTTTTGGACGTTCTTCTGTGGGTGTGTCCAAATGAGCGATGGTGACATCCTGCAGCACGCGATGGATGGAGAAGTGGGTTTTGAAGTTGTGGACGAAGGAGTAGTCAACCAAAAGCTTTACTGCGTCCACGAAACTGTCGCTGTCTTCAGAGTTAAAGATGGAGAAGAGAAGTTCTTTGGGGATGTTCGTGGGCGACAGATGCGCCATGACGTTGAGGATTTGGGTGGCGAGGTGGCCGTGGGGTTGCTGTCGCACTTTGTCCAAAGACAATTTCCAGAGGAACATCAACGTTTCAGTATTGGGGGAGCCTGGCGGGCGTTTTTCGAGACCTTTCCGCTTCTCGTTGTTGTAGTCACTGAGAAAATGGTTAATTGTGTAGACGTCTTTTCCTTTCAACTCATTCCGCTTGGACTCCTCTCCAATGACGGCCACGATCGCCTGAAGTGCCAGTGGAAGTCCGCCGAATGTTTTGGACAGCGTCGTTGCCTCCTTAACATTGACGTCGTTTTCCTCCAGTTTAAGTTGGCGGAATATGAATGCGCTGCTCTCGTGTGGGGTCCAGAGAAGGAGGGGCATTGATTGAATGTCGGGCCAGTCGAGCTGCCGTGAGGTGATGATGATAACGGGTTTGATGAAAGTAGGGGGCAGGCTTTTTGGCAGGAATCGAGCAACTCCTGGTCGCTTGGGGTCGCTGTCGTGGAGGGCCTCGGCGTTGTCGAACACGATGAGAGTGTGGCTGGTGCAGAGATGGTCGTAGATGTCCTTGAGGGTGACGTCGAAGTCCTTGGCTTTATTGTCAGTGTCCTTGGACGACAGTTGGAGCTCGAGTTTTCTGAACTGATTCTCTGCCGTTGTGTGTTCTTCTGCGTCTATCCAGACGACGTGCTGGTAGCAGTGGCCGTAGCTGTGAATGTACGAGCGAATTGTTTCGGTTTTCCCAATCCCGCCGAGTCCAGTGACGACGCAGATGCGGGAGATGATCGTTGAAGTTGTTGAGACGTCAGCGGTCGTTCGTTGGCTCTTTAGGATATGCTGGTGGAGGTCACGAAGGAAGTCTTTTCTGCCAATGAAAGACGACACTTGTTCTTGCACGTTGAATCGGATGTTATGAGAAGACGTGTCCAGCGTTCCTGGAGCGAAATCTTTTGTCACAACAGCACTCCTGAGCTCTTTAAGGATGTGCTCGTTGCCACTCTTTTGGAAAGCATCGACAAAGTGCCGAGAATTGTGCCCGCGTCCCACTCTTTGGATGAGAAAAGTGAAGAGCTGTCGGAAGCGGGTGTAGTCGCTCAACTGGTTTTCCTAATAGAAATTTCATTTTGTGATAATTGCAATTGTTTTAATGTACCCAATAATGCCAAGCTTCCAATCAAAAGATGCTTCATTTTAAATTCACTAATTGGAAGGTCTTTTAAAGGTGTATGGGGCTATCTTTACATTAGGGTTTCGGTTACCCCTTCTCCCTCCAGGCGCCATAGGATTTTAACATGTAAATTAGTAAATTTAAGACCCCCCTTTCGTTACTTTGAAGCGTAATTTAAGGAAGCTAGGCCCCTGTGCGAATTCCTCAAATGTTTGATTACTTACGACGACTTCTGACTCGTGCTGAGTGATCACGTTGTTGCTGGTGAGGTGGACAAGGACCTCCTGTAAATTCGTTGACGTTTTGCACAAGAAGTCCAAGGACACATGTATTCGGTTGCCAAGGTAACCCATCCCGTCCATTAATGTGTGAAACTCGTCCGCTCCTTCTCCCATTCCTGCCATCCTTCACCGTAGACGCTCCTTTTTTAATCACATAAGTAAATTCAAACGACAAGTTAAATCGTCACTAGCGTCTAGTAGACGAGTCACAGAGCAATTATTCTTTCTTTAGCTCAAAGTCTTTAAAAGCTTTTAAACAATTCAGAGAAATAATTGAGACAAATCAAAATACACACTTTTATTACTGTATACAATCAGACTGAAACCGTAGAAAGCTAACTCATGATTCGGTTTAAAGGCTTTTGGGGGCTCGTTCACCTGCAGTTGTTCAGTGAGGAACATTAAAATTCATTGAGTTTTCGTTTCGTTCGCAGCAGCTTATCAGCTTCACCATTTGGTAATTTATCCTTAGTTGAATGATTACGAATAGCAAATACTTGTGCACTTAAAATTGTACAATCTTTGTTGTGCTCGTTGCCATTCAAAATAAATATATTTGTTCTAAAGGGGTTCAGGTCACCTCTTTGTATCTTCAACTATTCTAATAGTTTCTTATTTGGTATGCATGATAATGACTCAGGTCAATTGGGAGGTGGTCGAAGCCGACTTCAAAGCTCAGATATGATTAATCCAACGTCACATCCTGTATAATGTTAATCACATATAAATAACATGGCACCTACCGTAAATGACCTAATAGCGCGCCCACGTACTATTATTCAAACTATATTGTGCCTGTGTTTGATCCGAAGCTGTCACTGTCACCTGATAAGATTATTTACTTACATTTATTTGAATCCTATGATTGTGCTCTGAGTTCCATATCTCGTTTTCCCATTCACAGATAGACTGTTGATTACCGTATTTGACCGATTAGGCGTACCGTTGTATAGTTTTATTTGCAGCCCCAAGACCCCGTGTCTATTAGAGCCGTTGCGCTTATTCTAATTTATAAATAAGGCGCTTTTTAAAAATTTTGCGTTCAGGGACTGAACAAACTATTGTTTCAATCAATCATTTCATCGACAAATAACTGCATCTAACTTAACTGAAAGAAAAAAATATCTATCCAAAACGCACTGTAAGATATAATTTGAACATAGTATGTATTTGAAATCATCCGTAAAATTCATTAGCTTAAGTTTTCTCGACCTGCCCTGTTTTTTAAATTCTCGAATCCTTCTACAATCAATTTCATGGAATCGAGCAGTATCCTCCCCGGTATTGTAAACATATAGCTTAATTCTATTTTAAAATTGTTATTGTAAACCGGTTCTGAATCAAGTTCTGCTTTACAATTTAGGGCCAATATTAAAAGGTAGTGCATTATTGAAAATAACCACATCTGCTTCAATATAATGCGACGAAGTCCAACAATGAACGCCGGTTGCGCACCCGGCGCCTTTTTAGACCCAGCGTTTAATCGGTCAAATACGGTATGTGGCTGTTGTATGCAGCAGTATGGAATGAATCACTATAGTTTAACACAGTTATAACTTTTAAATAAAAAAGGGCTGCTGGTAGCTAATTTCCATTTAGACTGATAATTTTAAAACTTATTTAGAGTGCCTTCGATATTCAAAGCTTAACGTCTTGGTTACTAATAATATAATCGCAACAATAAAGTTACTGAAATGAACTGCTTTCAATTTTAATAAATGAGGCGTACCTTCGGCGACTTAAGATTTCATGAAATAAATAAAATGCTTTCCTTTTTATTTTATGCCAGCAGCAACCACTGCAACTGGACTGCGTTTAGAGTTTTTTACTTTAACAGTTTGCCAGAATTTTTAATTTGTATCACAACTAGTAAATGATTTCAAAAACCATCATGAACAAGCTGAATCACTTACGGAAATAATTTTGGATAACAAATGATACTGATCTGGCCACTAGATGCAAAAATGTGTAGGGATTTTGGAAAAATCTCAAATCGATTTTAAAGACAGTTTTGGAATATTCCAATCGGACCAGAAAAGGCTTCGTTCCTTTCCGAATGATTCAGGACACAAAATCGGGTTCCGTTTCCACCTAAGCACTTGATGAGAAGGCATTTTAAAAGAATTGCCAACGATATAATGCATAATTTGGATTTCAGTAATTTTAATTGTTGCAAGTTCTTGTTTTGAAAAGGACGAAATGTCACAAATACACGTTTAAAAACGCATTTATCACAAGTGGATGGTTCGAAAGTGTTAAATGGCATAAATATACTTTTAAATGATACAAAATAAAACAAATGCACAGCAAAATGGGAATAAAATGAGACATTTTGAAAGTAGTTTTTTTTGTTTCAAAGGTTGTTGGTCTCCTTTAGCATCCAGCCACATGTTTATTACTCTTTTTGATTAAATTAATTCACATTCGCATCTTTTAATTCCTTCGGCGTTGATCATTGAAAAATTTCCTCCCCGTCGACTCCACACAGCATCGCCACCGCATAAGAATCACGAAAAATATTCACTAATCAACGAACTTGAAGCTGTCAATTCCCATTATTATCTTTATGGTAAACTTGACTTTCGAAACATTTTTATCCACAAATATTTAATTACTACAACTAAAGCACATACATACATAGTTGTCTGCACCAAAAGAGTCCTCCAGATCCAAATAATCAATCACCACCCTACATGTTCTACTCGATCATTGCGCTCAAGGGGCTTCCACAAATTACCTGGGACGTAAAAGAGGACGAGTCACAAATATGTAGTTCTAATGCTATAATGCAATGGATAAAACATGATGAAGTATGTAAAATATAGTGCGACACTATTTGTAAAAGAAGCAAAGCATCATAGTAACTATTCTAGAAATTGTAAAACAGGATATTACAGTTTCACAAAAAAAGGCAAAAAGTGATAGGCATTTCAACAAAGTGTCAAGGTAAACAATAATTGTACAGCCACACTGTACGGACCATACTTATTGGGATACCTATAGGCTTGTCGACGTTTTAAACTTAACCTCTGCGCACCACAAGTCGAAGTCAAAAGTAGCTTAAAATACTTCAAATTAGATTTAGCGACGTTTATAAAAAGTAGTTTTCCTGTGTTTTTTGAATAAATAGGTGTACATTATCAATACGTCTTAAAAGCAATATATTTGGCCGACATTATGATTAAAATCTACCCATGTTGGATGCTGTGTGATACGGGAAAAAAATATTTTAAAATATTGGACTTAACTTGTTTTTCCAAAAAAAAAGCCATTAGCTTCCACCATAATAAAAATAAGCCCATTTTTTTCAAAAACAGGAATTTACCGTATCAGCGAATAGGGTGCGAGCTTGTCACCCCCTTTTTCTCATGTGTCAAAGGTCAGCCAAAATCTAAAGTACCTTTGATAGGAAGCCTAACTCCCAAAGATTCAAAAAGAGTGCCGTTCGATTTTGACTGGCCGTTGACACTGGAGAAAAAAGGGGGCGACCGATCACTACAAATGCTTACAGTGATCTCTGTAATGTTAGTGACCCGCGTTGTATTTGATCATCAACAGTAGTGCGTCAGTTAATTACCCAACTTACCTCACCAAATTATTGGTTTTATATAAAACAAGCATCCATAAGAATAAAATACCTACTTTTATTTCAGTTGACAAACCAATACTGCCTCTGACTATTCACACATTGCTATTCGTGTTGGCATTCTGCGTTGATAAGGAACCTGTTGACCTGACACTTCTGTCGCTGTCATTTGGAGCTTAAAGCTGTTGTGCCTGTCATTGATCCGAAACCGTCACTGTCACCTGATAAGATGTTTTATTCTTTATTTATTTAGAGCCTGAGTGTTCTTCGGAATTGATCTTCCATTTCTCCCTTTCACCTTCACAGATGCACTGTTGATGATGTGGCTATTGTATGCAGCAGGATAGAATGAATTACCAGCTTAGTACATGCTTGAACAATGAAATTCGGATCATGGCGTGAATTTCACAGTCTAGACACAAGGATTTAGGAAATCAATGATCTGGCTTAAGAACCAACGACAGTATTAACAACACACGTGGAAATAAAATAAATGTGGAAATTGAATTCGTAACACCATTTATTCTTTGGTTTTACTCAATTTTTTTACGTAAATTTCCGTTTCCGTTCCGTTCAGAATGATTTTCCGAGTCTTGGTAGCAATTTTCAAAATTCTGTTATTATTGCATAACTTACGTTGTAATTATTAAGCATGCTTCTAATAGCTCATAAATTGTTAGTGAAGATGATAATATTGTTCTAAAACCTATTTAGAGTACTTTATATATTCATAGTTTATAACATCTTGATCACCAAATATGTTAAAAGAATCCCCACACGCTCAACAGAGTTAAAGATAACGAACTGCGTTCAATTTGAATAAATCTGAGGCTTGATCAGCTGGCACTTTCCTCAATCTCGATCCCTCACAGCATTGCCATATTGCACAGGATCACGTAAATAATTCACTAATAAATGGACTTACAATTTCTGTTGCATTGATTTAACTGAATGTCTCCCTCCTGTTGGTTAATTTGCAAACGTCATTTATGCAGGTGTAGATTTTTGTTGTTGTTGTAGCTTGCTTTACTGAAAAAACTCAATTTTAGACTGAATACGCAACTTCGCAGAAACAGTGAGTAGTTGAACATGCAATTTATAAAGTCAGTAAATGGTCTGGTCTGTTCCTAGAGGGTCAACCATAAATTATGTCATGGCTTTGAGACGTACAGGACAGGTCGTTGGTGAATAAAAGGAAATTGTTCGTCACATACTTTGTGAGTGGCCCCTCGGAAGCTGTCTATTTAAAAACAAATTGTTTGCGTTAAAAAAAATTGTTCTTCAGCCCACATTTTAACTATTCGGCTTTGGAACGGAAAACGTCCACAACAATTTCCAGCTAAGGATCTTTCCACATGTCGCTTAAGAAGCAAAACGATGTACATCCAGTTTTGGCTAAAAGCAAAATGATGCATATCCACAAACTCTTAAAAGCAAAATGATGTACATCCACAAGTACACGCATGGATATGCATCATTTTGCTTTTAAGAGTTTTTGGATATGCGTCGCTTTGCTTTTAGCCAAAAGTGGATGTGCATCATTTTGCTTCTTAACTGACGATATGTTTTGTCCAATTTCATTCAGATTTAATGAATTAGAATAGTACACTTAACCAAAAGACCCCAAAGAAAGCTTAACTCTGTTATACGCGTACTTACCGTAAACTCTCTTATAAAACGCCCACGCACTATTCCATTCCCCTCGGACCCCCGCGTACAATTAGAGACCCGCGCATTATTCGAACTAACCGTTTTACTACTCTGAATTTAGCTGGAATAAACATGCTAAAAACAAGAATTTTGACACCTTTAAGCGACTTAAAAGTATGTGTCATTTAATTCAAGGTATTGAGTGGCCAAAAAGTTAGGTTTACTCTAATTTGTGAACACTTCAGCACTGAAAATACTTCCGGTGACCCGCGTACTGTTAGAGACCCGCGTATTATTATTGGAAACCCGCGCATTATTCCATTCAGGCCCTCGGACCCCCGCGTACAATTAGAGACCCGAGTATTAATGGAGACCCGCGTAGTAAAAGAGAGTTTACGGTATTTAGCGTTCTATATAGTTCTGTGTGAGCGAACACGTTAAATGGACGATGCATGAGTTTTGACAAATGAGACAATATTTTCCTTCTGCAATGCGACTGCCAAGTATTTGTAACCGTCGCATTTTGTCATCTTATTGACCGGTTATTTATTGTTCAGCTTAAATCAAAAAATTACTTTTTATACAAAACAAACATCCACATGAATAAAATAATTTCGTTTCATTTGACAAACCAAATACTGCCCCTGTCTCATTGCAGATTGCCATTTGTATTGGCATTCTGGTTTAATAAGGAATCTTTTGATCTGACACTTCTGTCACTGTTATCTGGAGCTTAAAGCCGTTGTGCCTGTGATTGCTCCGAAACCGTCACTGTCACCTGATAAGATTGCTTATTTTTTATTTATTTAGAGCCTATGAGTGTTCTTCGGAATTTTTGCTCATCCTCCATTTCTCTCTTTCACGTTCACAGATGCACTGTTGATGACCAGATGTGGCTATTGTATGCAGCAGCATAGAAAGAACCACTTGCTCAACACAAGTTTAACCAATGAGCCCACTCATCGCATCATCGCATGAATTCCAAAGTAAACCAATGTTTAGGAAGTCAATGATCTGGTTTACATACCAGCGACAGTAGCAACAACACACGATTTTTGCTTTCTTTTTAACTTTGGTGTCATCTTTTACCCTGTAAAAACATCAATACTGGCAAATCCTGCAGTAGCACCAATTATTATGATTTGACGATTATTGTCCCTTTTTAATTACTTATGGTATAATACTTAAATTAATGAGATCATCCATGAATTAAAATTGTCCCTACTGTGACAAAACGAGTATTAATTATGGACAACTGCCCAATATGAATTTAAACAGTAAACCATTAGTTCTGGATTAACATTTTTAATAATTTATTAGACAACTATTTCTTACACAAATCAAATGCAATATAATAAATATCTGTTCAATACTGACGACAAATTCATACTATAATTAACGTCGTGGAATTAATATGCGACCATTTGTAAAAATCAAGTTATGTCGACAACGCTAAAAACGCTATATGCTTTTACTTACTACAATTATGCAAGTTTAAGCTATACTGTTAACTGGTAATCGAAAAGTAATTATTTCTATAACACTTAAATGCCTTCAAGACAATTTAAATGCAATGTGATATGATGGTGCAATATAATAATGTAATTAACGTTCTGGAAAATGGTTATGTACTTGTGCTCAAGTAGTTCTCCTACTATGTATTATAATTTTGTTCAATTCAAAAATTCTGTCAATAAATGTAATCTCTACCATGATGCGATGCGTCATGCCCATAGGGGAGTGCAGGTTGCTTAATAATAATAAAAATATATTTTCTCCAAATATTCATGAGGGTTAGTGTAATAACTTTATTCCAATGTTCGTATTTAGTAGATTGCCTGTTGGTATTTATAATGCGCTGGCCAATGACGGCGAGACATGTGGAGGCCCATTGCATTTCTGCCATGCAGCGGCTGTGTTTAGAAATTCCTATAAATCACTACGTGTGAACTTTGGCTTAAACCTTGTACACAACTCTTATTTTGTGGCTTGCTCTTTCAGATAAAGGTGACTAAAAAGCGTCATTTGCTTGAGTAGACCAGACCAGAGTGATCGTATATTGTGAGTGTGAATCCCGATAAACCTGGCTTACTTATTTAGTTCATATTTACGATTATATTTAGCGAGATAATGACTGCCAGTTCCTTTTCCCAGCGCAAACTGATGATCAATGGATAATTACCAAATTGCAATTAACTTACTCCAAACGACTCAATATTTACGAAATAATCGATATGGAAGTCGAGGTCACAAGGTCAATCATAAATTACGGTTGTGAAAAACCGCCCGTTTATTTTACAACTATCTACCAAAACGGCAAACAAAAAAAAAAGACAATATGAAATAATATTCACACAAAAAAATCGGACTTAATTCCAAATTAATAAAGGGCAGTAAAAAAAACACAATCCACTTCCCAGTCAATACATTATCGGTTTAGGAATATCTGACACAACAAACAAACGATATAAAATACGTACACGTCAACAATTAACCTTCAAAATGAATGAAAAACAACAAATTCGACTTTTTTCAATTCCTGGACTATTCTGTATTAAAAACTACCGTTAATTCACAATTAATTATACGATACAAGACCTCATTTGTAGCAATCACCACCAGAAATCAAACCCAAAACCTCCGAAGATTCAGATCCGAGTCAAAAATCCAGAAATCCAACCAAAAACCCAAAAATCCGGCACTTCAGTTGCCAGTTAACCGATCCAAATCTTCGTCCAGTCGTGACTGTCCAAAAATCTCGCATCCAGCCCATCCTCTCTCCACACTCTCGAGGGTCTCTTTTTATGTTACATTGCTATTTTGGTCTTGTACCTTTCACATTTGACCTCAATATTCCAAGAATACACGACTATATATAAATAAAATAAATCAATATTTAAATAATATTTAAAGATGACTTCGAAGTCTTGAGCTGTTACTGTTGAAGCTGATGACGGACAAAGAGGTCAAAGGGAAGAGGGAACTCCTTTAATTTATGCAGACTCGTTGGTTGTGGCTCCTGAAGTCCCTGCAGAATAACGACGTGGACCAGTTTCTGTGGGAATCTCTTTACGATACAAATTGACAGCACAGGGCAGTAAATAGTCTGCATTATTCCAATTTCGTGTGGACAACTGTGGATTCACATTTACTCCCTTCAAATGTGAGCGTCCCCGCGAACCGGAAACTATAAACAACAAACCCAAACAAAAAAAAACAGTATTAATTTTATGCCAAAATGATTTACACAACCTCCTTCATTATTTACATTATTACATTTTACTATTTCATTATTATCTTTCTACAAGCTTCTCAAAAACGTCCAGAAACCTCATCATCAAACGAGTATTGTTTTTGGACGGCTTTGTCTTTGTCACAGTCCCCTTAATTACTGTGACCCCTTTTAGTTTGCCATAGCCTTTGACGCGACCGTAACCATACATATTTGGGGGTTGACGATCACGGGAAGGGTTTCGGCGGGAGTTTAATTCCGCGGGCGTAATGGGCTGAAATATGGGCTCGGGTGGGTTAGGCAAAACATTTTCATTGAGTTGCGGGTTCTCAATTTCCATGTTCGCTAATGGGATGGGAACAACTATGGGTACATTATTTAAATTTTCAATGTTATTATTAGTAGGTACATTATTTACATTCAATAATTCATCAAGTATTTCACCTTCGGCAAAAGCATATTCGTCATCATCGTTATGTACATTATCACCGTTTTCGCTCGCGGTCTCAGTGCTACTACCGTGAGTGCTCTCATGACGATGACCACTGTCCTCGTCACTATTATTACAAGACTTAAAATCATCTTCCTGAGACTGGGAATTACTTCCGTCAGTGCTTCTATGTTCCAAAGAACTAGGATGACCTTCAGGGTCAAGGGACGGATTTATGACAGCGGGAACAAAAGGTGGGGCATCCATGACATTTGAATTCCTAAAATAATTGTGGAACAAAGGAGCTTGACTGGGATCAATTACCGGGTTCACAACTTGTCGTGACGTCGATGGTTTATTAACAATAGGAATTTCAATATTATTCAAAGGAGGTCCATTTACTACAGGAATCACTGCATTATTTATGGAAGGTCCATTTACAGGGGGAGGAGTAGGGATTGCCGGAATAATGTTAAACGTAGGTCTTGCACAAATGAAAAAGGCTTCAGATGGAGGATTTGGGGGAGGTTCAGAGTCATTCAGAATAGCATTGACATGAGGATCAAGGGCTGATTCAACGGCATTTTCTGCCTCAGTCCTTACGACATATACGGCCTCGCTGGCCTCGGCCTCAAACTGGTCTACCCAAGACCTCATGTCAACTTCTTCCACAGTCTCTATGGGTTCGAAATATAATTTTAGATTATGCCCGTGGGCCTTTTCAACCACATTATCATCGGGACAAACAGACAAATAATAAGTATGGGGGTTCGAACAACGACTATGTATATAATATGGACCTTCCCAATTTACATTAAACTTGGCCGTCGCGCCAACTCTGCGTGTATAATTACGTCTCCAGACTCTCTCACCAACCTCACAGTTACGTACAGGATGCGTTTTATCGAACTTTATTTTAGTTTTCAATTGACGTTCACAAGAAAATTCATGCATTTCACGTCTGACCTCTCCTACTTGGTCAATTTGTTCTGACCGGTCTGGAATTTCGGACGTGGTAGCGGGAAAAAGTTCGTCGCCTTGTCTATGTGGAGTGTAAGCAAACAGAGCATAATGCGGTGCTCTGTTTAACCCACTGTGTACTTCTAAATTATAAGCCCATTGAACTTGAGGTAGCAACAAATCCCAATCTAAATCACCCGAATGATTATGTTTCCTTAAGATATTAGCATAAGTTGCATTGACCCTTTCAATATAAGTATTTGATGCAGGATGGTACGCGGACGTAAATATCATTTCAATTTCATTTAAATCACAAAAAGCATGCATTTCTGAAGACCCAAAACATGAAGCATTATCCATACATATCTTTTTAATGTGATGGTGCCGTAAAATGACTTCTAAAGACTTTATTACCACCTTAGTGCTTGTAGTTTTGGTAGGGAAAAGCTCTAAGTATCGTGTACATTGATCGATTACTGCAAAAATATGGAAATTGCCACGACTCGTTCGATTAAGGGGACCAAGAAAATCAATAGATACAGTCTCAAAAGGTATTTTGGGAGTGATTATACTTTGCATGGGGCCGGTTTTCAAGCCTTTAGGTACTGACATTCTATACAAGCAACACAAAAAGTAACACAGTCTTTGTACATTGATTCCCACCAATATTTGTCCTTTAGCGCAGAGTAAATCTTTTTATGGCCCATATGAGATAAATTATGGTAATTCCTAACCAAGCCAACAGTCATTTTATGTGGTACCACATGTAGCCAAAGGTTTCCATTGTCATTAAAATTAACATGCTGTAAAATATTGTCATGCAATCGGAACTTGCTTCGATATTCATTATAACCATCGTAACCGTTCTCCTCGAAGCTTCAAAGACTCAATAATCTTTTTCAACTTTCTATCCTCTGACTGAGCTACTCTTAAATCATGGATATTCTCCTCATTACTATTCATAGTAAATTGACTCAACATGTCAGATTTCACTGACTCTACTGGCTCATCACAGTCTAATAATATTGACCTCAATCTGGACTGATCTACCTCGTCGTCTTTTAACCTTCAGAAGCTCCTTTTCTAATCGCGTAAGTTGAAGCAAATGGCAAGTTAAACCGTCAACACCGTCTCACTGACGAGTGAAACCGCAGTTTCGTTTTCAACTCCAGTTTTTAAAAGCTTTTAATAACTCCAGATAAATTACTGATGCATTAAAAAATAAAGACTTGTATATTACTTTATACAATCAGATTTTGTTTCTGACAAGCTGACCCATGATTCAGCCTAAAGGCTTCTGAATACCCGTTGACGCCTAGAAATAGTACAGAGAGTAACACTAAAATTGGCTTAGTTGTCATTTCATTGGCTTCATTATTTTGCCATTTATTTTAGTGGAGTGATTGTAGATAGCAAATACTTGTGCACATACACAATGCATTACATTACGCAATCTTTGTAGTGCTCATTGCTATTCAAAATAAAAGCAATCGTTTTACATGGATTACGGTCACATGCTCGACAGAATGCGTGATCCAAATCATTTGCTCGACTGCTCACAGCTCAAAACGTCAGTTGCGGCAAACCTTTTGTTCGACTTCGACACGCAGTGCTTGATACATACAAGAAGATTGAATTGAAAAATCCTCGACAGAATTTACGAGAGAACTAAACCTCCAACTACTGAGATTGTCATCTTATAATTTAAAAGGCTTGAAATAATTTTATGTCCACTGAGAACATTGACAGCTATATAAGTAATTAGCAATATTCTCATTGGAAATAAAATAATTTCATACATTTTAAGTTATGAAGTGACTTTTACAACGTCTTTGGCGATTAGATTTCTCGTAAATTGTGTCAAGCATTCCTCCTGCCGAGCTGAGAGCTGTCCAGCAAATGGTTTCAATCACGTATTCTGTCGAACAGGTGACCGTGTGCCATTCTAGTGGTTCCTTGTTTGGAGTGAATTCATGAGAAACACTCGAGACGAATGACAGGCGATCGAAGCTGAACTCAAAACTCAAGTTTGATTGATCCAACTCCAAAAATTTGTACCGCAAATGGTGTAATAGTCCGGCCGCGAGCTTATTCATTCAGACCGCCGGACCACCGCGTACAATTAGAGACCCGCCGACCCACGTATTAATAGATACCTCCGCATTACCATAACTAAATTTAAACTCACTTTCAATTTAGTCGGAATAAAGAGGCTATAAAGACAACCATTTGAATACTTTTAATCGTCTTAAAAGTGTTTCGTCATTTAATTTGAGGTATTCAGTAGCAACAATGTTAGATTTGAATTAATTTGTATACATTAAAACACTAAAGTTCTTCCAGCGATCTGCGAACTGTTAGAGATCCGCATACTATTAGATCATTTACGGTATAGTTTGTCCTCAAATTACCAATTGCAATCTGTCATTTTATGTGAACCATTATCTCCAGCAGATATTTTGTTTTAATTGTAAATAGCTGCAGGAATAAAATAATTTCATTTCACTTGACAAACAAATCCTGCCCCTACCTCATTCCATATCGCCATTCGTGTTGGCACTCTGCGTTGATAAGGAATCTCTTGACCTGACACTTCTGTCGCTGTCATTTGGAGCCTAAAGGTGTTGAGCCTGTAATTGATCCAAAGCTGCCACGGTCACCTGATACGATTTATTATTTAGGTATGTAAAACCTGTGGTTAGTCCCTGGGGTTTCTCGCATCTTCCATGGCTCCCTGTCGCGTTCATAGATGTCCTGTTGATGATGTGGCTATTTTATGCAGCAGTAAATAGAAAATATAGAAAACATAGGAACATTCTTATCCGACAGGAACAAGCGTCGTTCCGTTCCGTTCCAAGTGATTCAGGGCAAAAATCGCGCACCGTTCCCACCTAAGCAATGGATGAGAAGGCTTTTAAAAATAGTGCCAATGATACATGTAATGCATACTTTAGTATTAAAAAGTCCTCATTGTTATTCGTGCTGGTTTTGAAAAGGATTAAATGTCACAAATACATGTTTAAAACGCAAATGTCGCAAGTGGAAGTTTGAAAAATGTTAAATGTCGTGCATACTTTTTTTAAATGGTGAAAACAAAAACAAATCCACACCAAAATTGGAATAAAAAGAACGATTTTGAAAAGTTCCCATATCTGTACGTTTCATAAGATGGTTGTTGGTCTCCTCCAGCACCCAGCTACACATGTACATGTTTATCAGTGTTTTGATTCCTTCGGCGCTGATCAATGGAAACTTTCCCACCCGTCAATCCATCACTGCATGCCCATTGCGTAACAGTCACGTCAATTGTTCCCTGGTCAAGGTCAAAGGACTTGAAGCAGCCACTGCCGCATTTTTATCTTTATGGTTTTGACCATCGAAAAATAATTATTTATCCACAAATATCTACTCCAACTACGGCACAACGTTGCCTGTTTACAGATAAATTACCTTTTTTAACAATTTGCCCATTCTAGAACAGCTACTCAATCAGTGAATCAGTGTGCTCAAGGGGCGTCCACAAATTGTCTGTGACGTAAAGGAGGACGAGTCACAAATAGTTCTAATGTACTAATGAATAAAACATAATACAATATATAAAAATGGTGGGAAACTATTTGTAAAAAAGGAAAACGTCATAGTAACTGTTCTAGAAAGTGTAAACATAGATATTACATTTTCACATTTTCAAAAAAGGGAACAGCGAAAAGCATTTCAAAAAGGTGTCAAAACAAACAAAATTTCCTTCAACAAAGTCTGTCAGATTTAATTTGTAATTTGTGGACGTAGCTTCTCTTGCAGGTTTTATTCTTAGGGGATGTGCATAAATTATGTCTGTATTTTTCAAAATACAAACAATTTCGTTGAAACTATCCCTAGCGGGTCATCCATAGCGTTTGATCAACTCGGAGAAAAAATTGAAGCAAATTAAAGTAAATACTTGTAGGTATGTATGAACCGAATTAGATTGCATTTGTAGGAAGCTACTCATGATTCGGTTTATAGGTTTTAGGAGGCAAGTGCACTACAAGGAGTAGTAGAGTGAGCAACAGGAAAATCGGATGAGCTACGTTTTGTTGGCCGGAGTGTACCTATAAGCATTCTTATATTATCATTTAATTATCATTAGGGCCTATTTTAACATTTTAACTTGTGCGCGTGTTGCCCACCGTTTTAACTCGAACCTAACCTCCGCGCACGTCCACTAGAATTGAAAAAAAGCTTAAAATACTTCAAATTAACTTTAGCGACTTTTAAAAAATGTAGTTTTGTTGTGTTTTTTAAATAAAGAGATTCAAGTTATCAATACGTCTTACGAGCAATGTTGGGTCGAAATTATACTTAAAAGCTAGTCATGTTAAAAGTTGTGTGATTTAGAAATAAAGTATTTTAAAATTTTGAAATATATTGGACTTAGCTTGCCTTTCCAAAAAAAACATAATAGCTTCCACTATATTAAAAAAAAGTTGATTTTTTCAAAAACAAAATTTTAGCACATCAGCGAAACGGGTGCAAGCTTGTAGTTTTTGCAGTCGTTCCCTTTCTGCTATTGTGTGAAAGGCCATTCAAAATCTGGCATACCTTCGATAGGAAGTCTAACTCCGCAATGTTTTAATAAAATCTGGCTGCCAGATATCTGAGCAAGTATGTCTGCCTACAGATTTTCTGCTCCAAGTCAAGTTACCCCAGATCCAGACTAAATCCAGACAACCAGACAGCTCTGAACCTGTCTGGAAAGCTGGGACCAGACCATGCGTTAGCTGGATCAAGATTTGAATAAAGCAACGCGCCTGGAATTCCTTTCACTTCCAGATATTTCACGCGCGTTGTTTAATTCTTTGCCTGACTTAAGCTTTCTCCAGTTAGCTGGATATCTGGGACCAGATATGAATAAAACATTGCGCAGTAATACTCCAAGCTTCAAAACCAGGGGCGTTCGATGTTGGGTGACGGTTGAAACTGGAGAAAAAAGTAGGCTACCACAATTACAAGCTTTCATCCTGTAGCACTAAAATAAAGTTCAGGCAAAACTTGCAGGTCACAGGTCATCGGAACTATTTTTACAAAATCGCTCAAAACTGTTACTCAATAAAACAGGGTCCTTCTACGAAATCCATTTCAATACTCATTAATAGAGCATGGTGTTCTTTGGTTTGCAAACGAATTAATTTTTAAAAATAGTTCCAGTTTGAGCTTTATTTCACGTTCAGTGGTCCCAATAGTGCTATAAGCATTTGCTAAAAAACTCATTTTTGAAAAAAACTGACGTAGGTAACTCGTTTTGTCAAGAAAGTTTTCATATGGCGAAGGTGCCCTTTCAACACAAATCGCCTACAAGTTGAATTTGCTTGAAATATGCCCTATTTATCATCGGTGGAGTGATTAGAGATAGCAAATGCTTGTGCACGTATGCAATCCAAACTTGAGCAATCTTTGTTGTGCTCGTTTCCATTCAGAATAAATACAATTGTTCTAAAGGGGTTACGGTCACCTCTTTGTATCGTACACTGTTCTAATAGTTTTTCGTTTGGTGTACACGATAAAGACTCGGGTCAATTGACAAGTAGTTGAAGCCGACTTCAAAGCTTAAATACATCTATTTAATCCAACGTCACATTCTGTATAATCTCAATCCCTTGCACATAGCATGACATCTACCGTAAATGATTCAATAGTGCGTCCGCCTACTATTCAAACCCGACCGTCGGACACCCGCGTACTGTTAGAGACCTCCGCATTTTCAAAGCTACCTTTAAACTTCTGAATGTATTTTGAATAAACAGGCTAAAAACCATTTTAACACTTTTAGTCGTCTTAAAAGTATTTTGTTGTTTAATTTAAGCTAGTTTTGTTATTGCTACAAAGTTAGAATTGCACTAACTTGTACACAATTAATCACTAAAAATGCTTACATTGATCTGTGTAATGTTAGCAACGCGCGTTGTATTTGACCATCAAGTTGTAGTTTGTTCTCAAATTACCAACAGCCAAAAGTTCATGATTTCATTTAAATCGCTATCTCTTGCAAATGGTTTGTTTTGAATGTAAATATCTGCACGTGCAAAGCCATTAAATTGAAATATGTATATTAAAAGTAGAGAATAATTAATTCCAGGTTTTAATAGAGCATCAGTCCTTTGAATTAATTAGCCAGCTTACATCACCCAAATATTTTTTATGTATATGGAACAAGCATCCACATATAAAACCATGAAGGAACACAATAGTTTTATAACATTTGACGAAACAAATGCTGTCCATGCCTCATCGCATATGGCCAGTCGTGTTGGCATTCTGCGTTGATAAGGAATCTTTTGACTTGGCAATTCTGCCGCTGTCATTTGAAACTTAAATCTATCGGGCCTGGTTGATCCGAAGCGTCACTGTCACCTGATAAGATAATTTTTTAAATTTATTTAGAGCCTATGAGTGTTCTTCGGAATTTTTGGGCATCTTCCACTTCTCCCTTTCACGTTCACAGATACACTGTTGATGATGTGGCTATTGTATGCAGCAGCATAGAAAGAATCACCTGCTCAATACAAGTTTGACCAATGAACCCATTCATCGCATCAATTCCCAAGTCCATAAGCAAGTGTCTATAGGAAGTCAATGATCTGCCTTAAGAACCAACGACAGTGCCAACAACACACTTGGAAATTAAATAATTGTGGAAAATGAATTCCTGACACAATTTATTCTTTGGTTTTACACATTTTTAACGTAAATCGCCCGTTTCATCCGCTCCGTTTAGAATAATTTTTTGAGTGTTGGTAGTATTTTAAAAATTCTGTGCAGTTTTAAATTTTAAATACTTATGTATATCTAAAACACTACATGCTGCGTATACCTGATTGCATTTTAAATTGACAGTTTCTAAAACCTACTTACAGTACTTTCGGTATTCAAAATTTAGCGTCTTGATTACTGAAGATATGTATTAGTAGAATCCCCATACGCAACAATAAAGCTGACTGATAATGAACTGATTTTATTTTTAATAAATTCGCTGCAGATTTGACGACTTGAGATTCCACAAAAGAAATGACAATGCTTTCGTTTTTATTTCCTAGCAGCAGCACCCACTGCGTTTATAGTTTTGTCTGTAACTGTTTTTGCTAGAATTCTGCAATTACGCGAAAATGAGTGAATTTCAAAAAATATTGTAAACAAGCTAATTCTACATATTTCTAAATTTTACTGCACCGATCTTGAACAACAAATAATCGAGATCTGCATGACCAATGCGACAAGATACAGCAACTTGTGAGAAATCTCAACCTGATTTTAGTTGAAAATAAATGTTTGGAACATTCTGATCGTACAAGAACATGCTGCGTTCGGTTTTGAATGATTCAGGACACAAAAAGGTGTTCCGTTCTCACGTAAGCACTCGATGAGAAGGCGTTTTAAAACAAGTGCCATTAATGCTATAATGCATGGTTTAGCTTTAAAAAGTTGTATGTAATTGTTACGAGTGCTTACTTTGAAAAGATTAAATGCCAAAAATACATGTTTAAAAACACAAATATCACAAGTAGATAGTTCAAAGGTGTTAAATGTCATAAATACACTTTTTAAATGATGCAAAATAAGACAAATACACAGCAAAATGGAAATACAAATAGACATTTTGAAAGTTGTTCCTTTTTGTTTAAAAGGTTGGTCGTTGGTCTCCTTCAGCACCCAGCCACATGTTTATTCCTCTTTTTGATTAAATTAATTCACATTCGCATCTTTTAATTCCTTCTGCGTTGATCAGCGAAAACTTGCCTCCCCTTCGATTCCACACAGCATCGCCATTGCATAAGAATCACGTACATGATTCAGTAATCCAAGGACTTGAAGCTACCAATTTTCTTAATTATTATCTTACGTATAATCGTATTGGACGTTTGCAAGAACGAGTCACACATTTTTATAATTCATTAATGGATAAATCATTATGCAAAATGTAAAATACGGTGTGACACTATTTGTAAAACAGCAAAATATCGAAGTACCCATTCTAGAAAGTGTAATACTAGATATTACACTTTTTCAAAAAAAGCGAAAAGTGATTCACGTATTTCAAAAAACGTGTCAATATAAATAATATTTGTTGCAACAAATGCTTTCAGATTTAATTTATGGATAATCCATGTGCAAAGGTTCTCACGCAGGTTTTATTCTTAGAAACTATGTATAAATTACGTTTGTATTTTCCAAAATACGAGAAGTGTTTTACCCTCTTCATTCTAATCGTATGTATGTTTTTTTGTATAAACAAACTAAAGACAACATTTTTAACACTTTTAATCGTCTTAAAAGTACTTATTGTTTAATTTACAGTACCTATTCAATTACTACTAAGTTAGATTCGCACTAATTCGTATACATTAAAACAATGAAAATGATTCCGCTGATCTGGGTACTGTGAGCGATCCGCCTAGTATTGGATCATCCACGGTAGCTTGTCCTTAAATCATCAACAGCAAAGAGTTCGTACTTTCATGGATACCGCTATTTCTTGCAAGTAATTTGTGTTGAGTGTGAATGTCTGCACATGCAAAGCTGTTAAGGTAAGGTGAAATGTGTCCATTGAAAGCGGAAATTAATTAATCTCAGTTTTTGGTTGAGCGTCTGTCATTTAATTATCCAGCTCTCATCAAACTATTTTTTTTATATAAAATAAACATCCAAATGAAAAACTATGCAGGAATAAATAAATTGGTTTTCATTTGAGAAACCAAATACAACCTTAACCCTCATTTCGTATCGCTATTTGTGTTGACATTTTGCGTTGATAAGGAAACCTTTTGATCTGGCGCTTCTGTTGCAGTCATTTGAAGCGTTAAGCTGTTGTGCCTCTGCTTGATCTGAAGCGGTCACTGCCACCTGATAAGATTATTTATTTTAATTTACTTCAATACTATGATTGTTCTGTGGGCTTGTTCGCATCTTCTATTTCTTTTTGGCCTTCACAGACGCAATGATGCACTGTTGATGTTGTGGCTATCGTATGTAGCACTATTGCCAACTGCCACTCAATGGATGCCCTCAATAGGTTTCCAAAAATTACCTGGGGCGTAAAGGAGGAAGAGTAACAAATAGTTCTTATGGAATAATGAATAAATCATGATGCAAAAATAAAACCATGGTACGTCATTATTTAAACGTCATTATTGTAAAAAAGCAAAATGGAATAGTAACTATTTTAGAAAGTGTAAAACAGAATAGTACACTTTTTCAAAAATGGCAAAAGGTAATAAGCATTTCAAAAGGTGTCAAAATAAACAAAAGCTTCAACAAATGCAAAGGCTATCGGACCTAATTTATGGTTTGTTCCTGTAGTTTCTCAAACAGGTTTTATTCTCTAGGGCTGCGCATAACGCGCGTACTTACATGTTTTGAAACTACGAAAAATGTTTTACCCTCTGCTTCTTAATTGTATATTATTTACATTGGCTTAATTAAACTCTCAAACCGCCTAAGGGGCCTTCCACATAATAAATAATATAGTATTATACATCACTGTCAAAAAATGCCAAACATGAAATTAACATGTGAAACTATTTGCTGTGTTACTATCAACTTGAAGAAGGGTTTCGAATGTTCAGGGCAACGTTTTAAAAAGTGCAAAACAATAAACAAGGTATTTTAAATCCTTGCTTGTTTGTGACGTTGTTAGTGAAAAGCTCCCAAGCCATTTAAAGATGAGTTGCAGCAGCAGCCACCACTGCACTACCACTTCGTGCATATTATGTTCATTTCCTCATCGAACCCTTCACTCATCGCTTATTCCGCCGTTGCGTTTATTTTTCAGTTCCAGCAAGCTTTCGTTGCTGCAGAAGCAAATAGACATTTGACGACCTTAAATAATGAAAAATATGCAGATTTGTAAATCCAAGACATTCTCGGTAATACCGAGTGTGTAACTGTTAGGATGAACTCATTGATTTGAAAAGAAGTAAAAATTATATTGAATGCTTGCTTTGAGAAATGTTTAAGTCACAAACACTGACGTCATTGGTGGACGATGCCGACTAAACCCTAGCTGGTGAGGGACGATCTCTTTTGCGTTTGTAGATAATTATTAACTATGAATACACTTTCTCCAAAACGGGGGGGTTGGAGCAACAATAATTTATTGTTACTTTTGGCTATTTTATTCTTTTTGTATTTAGTATGCACTTTTCTGATGTCTTTTGGACAACTCATGGACATTTATATTACCATACACTTCCATGTGTTGTGATGCTTAATTGGTAACAAGCATAAGTGTAGAATATTGATGCTAAAGTGCTAACTCTAACAGAATGCTTTATATGCTCCACGGTTTGGGGTGTGATAACCGCACGAATATTGAAAAGTAAGTACTGCTACTAGTCAAATCAACAAAGTTTCCGGTTACACTGTTGGAGCTCGACATCTCCGCAAGAAGTCTTCATTTATTTAAAAATTTACCTATAATTATAACATCCACAACCCACATGTTATAAATATTACATCTTATAACACTATCCTTAGTTTATAATTCTTTCCGATCCCAATATTCACATAACAATTCTCCATTCATCATATGAATGTGCTTAATATGAATAATAAGCAACCTGCAAGATAATTATTTTATCCTAAACCAATGTTATTGACCATTAGTGTTTTTAGTTGGACTTTGTCATAACTCTTACATCCAGGTGGCAAACTCACTTGTGCTTATATTGCACTTTATGTAGGAATAGGTTAACCTATTCATACCTAAATGTCTTTTTATTTACAAGAACAATACTTTACGAACCAGTTTGTACTGTTTTTTTCCTATGCACTGGATAATATGTCGCCGAAAGCGCGGGCTTCTTCATTTTTCCTGTATAAATTATTTATTGATGCAGTGGTTATTGAACCAACAGCAAAAAGTCAAGTCACTCTAAATTTTGCCAATAACCAATAACTGAAGCTTTCTATCCTGTTTTATGTCAGCACTATTTTGATGTTTATCAATGCATCTGTTTATGCAATGTGTATATGCCACGAAATGAAAAATTGAATAAAACCCTACAATAATAATAATACTTTATACTATGCCAAGGGTCGAAATTAGTGGGTCATAGAAAATTTCAAAGCAAGGTTTAATAACGACGCGACATGTGGCGCCATGTTACATTTCCGCAAAGCAGGGGCGGTGTTTACAAATTGCTATGAAGAACTAAATCGACAAATGACTTAAACATTGTACACAACCCTTATTTTTTGAAATGCTCTTTCAGAAAAAGAAACTTGACTGAATTATTTGTCGTAAGTGGAGTGGTCATTTCGTACTCTGGCTATCTTGAAGAGTTCTTTTGTGTCTTGGCAGTCGAGATGGTCGCTGGGCAACGTTGCTTTTATGGCAGAGAGAACTTCTTTCGCGATGCTTTCTGCCCTTTTAAAGTTACCCATTTTCAGGTGCAGCCAGCCGATGGAGTTGTTGGTCTGGAGTGTGTGAGGGTACGTGAAGCCGAGTTGTTTCGTCCTCAGCTCCCGCACAGCTTCAGGAAGTCTAAATGCCTCCGTGTAGTTTCAATGTTTCGCCAGTACCCCGGCCAAATTGTTATTTTAGTTTTTGAGGGTTTCTATGTGGCTGGTCCCCAGCAGGCGCTACTGCATGTCAAGCATGTGGCAGAGCACCTCCTTGGCCTCTTCCGCCTTCCCCTGCGTCCCTTGAATGAGGGTCATGTTGTTCTTGGCCAGGATGCAGTCGGGGTGACTGGCGGCGGACGCCTTCTCGTACCTGCTTATGACGTGTGTGTAGATCCGCCTGGCGTCTTCGTCCTTTCCCTGCTTCTGCAAAACGTTGGCCATGCAGTGGTTGGAGATTAGTGTGCTGGCGTGGAGAGGCCCGAGTTCCCTCTTCCGCACCTCCGCCACCTCCCGCAGTATTTCCATGGCGTCGTCGTAGCGACCCTCCATCATCAGGATCAGAGCCATGTTGTGCTTCGTGGTGAGAGTGGAGGGATGGAGTGGACCCAGATCCTTCATCCTTACTTCGAGAATCTCAGCGTGGAGGATATTGGCCTCACTCAGTCGGCCGCTATTCTGCAGGGCTGCGGCAAGGTTATTCTTTGTCTCCATGGTCAACGCGTGTATGGGGCCGTACAGCTTGGAGCGAAGATAAAGGACTTTGGAGCAAAGTTTAATAGCTTTCTCGTAGTCCCCTTGGCTGTCCAGTATCATGGCCAAGTAGTGCTTCGTGTGTAGTATTCCGGAAGTGACGTCCTTTTGATTCTCCAGAGATTTGAATGACGACAGGAGCTCGTGGCAGATGTTCACAGCTTCCTTGTATCTCCCCATTCTTTCCAGAATCCACACCAGTTGCAGTCGAAGGTAATGCACTTTCTGGAAATCATAGGACTCGAGGATGGACGAAGAATTGGATGGACGGGCTGAGCTGGTGAAATAAGCGATGAGCTCTCTGCAACACTTTTCTGCTTCCACCCACCGAGTATCCTTGATTTCCTGCAACACGAATTCTATGAATTGAATGAAACGCAAATCCGTTTCTGATGGATTCTGTGCTTTTGGCAGAACATGGTTCATCGTCACGTGAACTAAGTTTTCGTGCACAGCGTCGTAGGCTTCGCTGAATTTTGGCAACGCCTGCGGCCAGTACTCCATCAGCGCTATCATAATTCGTACAAGAGGATGACTTAATAATAATAAATAACCCTCTTTCAAATTTTCTTCTGTGGGTGCCTCCAAAAGTCCGAGGGTGACGTCCTGCAGCATGCAATGGATGGAGAAGTGAGCTCGTCGTGAGTCGTGGACGAAGGAATAGTTAACTAAAAGCTCCACTGCTTCCACGAAACTTTGTTCGCCATCAGAGTTAAAGATGAAGGAAAGAAAATCTTTGGGGATGTTTGTGGGCGACAGATGCGCCATGACGTTGAGGATTTGGGTGGCGAGGAAGCCGTGTGGCTTCTGTCGTATTTTGTCCAAAGACACTTTCCAGACTTTCCAGAGAAGCATTAGTGGAAGAGTGTCGGTGTTAGCGGGCAGACGTTTCTTGAAAATATCTCGCTTCCCTTGGTTGTAATCACTGAGAAGATGCTGAATGGCGTAGGCGTCTTTCCCTAACAACTCATTCCGTCTCGATTTCTTGCGAATAACGGCTGCAGCGTCTTGAAGTGCCAGTGGAAGTCCGCTGAATGTTTCGGAGAGTGTTTCTGCGTCCTTCTCATTGGCACGGCTCACCACCAGTTTAAGTTGACGGAATATGAATGCGCTGCTCTCTTGTGGAGCCAAGCCGGGGAGGGGCAAAGGTTGGAGGTCCGACCAATCTTGATATCTAGAGGTGATGATGGTGACGGGTTTGATGAGAGTAGGGGGTAGAGACGTGGGGAGGAAGCGACGGACACCGTGTTTTTGATGGTCGCTGACGTGGAGGATCTCGGCGTCGGCGTTGTCGAGAATTAAGAGAGTGCTGCTGGTGCAGAGACGGTCATAAATGCCTTTTAGAATGGCATCGAAGTCCTTGGCGTTGTTATCGATATCCTTGGAGGACAGGTGGAGCTCGTGCAGTGCGAGTCTTCTGAACTGATTCTCGGCCGTTCTGTTTTCTTCTGCGTCAATCCAGACGACGTGCTGGTAGCAGTGGCCGTAGCTGTGAATGTACATTCGTACGGTTTCTGTTTTTCCGATCCCGCCGAGCCCCGTGACGACGCAAGTGCGGGAGGTGGTCGTGCGTTCGCTCTGGAAGATGTGTTGGTGGAGGTCTCGCAGGAAGTTTTCCCTGCCGACGAAGGACGGAACGGGTTCTCGAACGTTGAATCGGATGCTCCGCAAAGTCGTGTCCGCGGACCTTTGAGCGAAATCTGCCGGTACAACGGCACTCTTCAGCCTTTCCAGGATGTGATCGTTGCCACTCTTTTGGAAGGCGTAGAAAACGTGCTGGGAATTGTCCCCGTGTCCCACTTTTCGGATGAGGACAGTGAACAGCTTGCGGAAGCTGTCGTAATTGCTCTCCTTGTTTTCCTAAAACAAATTTCATTTTAAATTTTGTGAATAGCAGGTCCTCAAAGGTTTGTGGGAATTTCTAATATTTGTGATTACTTACAATGACTTCGGACTCGTGCAGACTTATCAGGCCGTTGCTAAAGAGTTGGACGAGGACCTGCTGGAGATTCGTTGAATTGTTGCACAAGAAGTCCAAGGACACTCGGATGCGACTACCAAGGTCACTCGTCGCGTCCACTAAAATGTTACTCTTGTCCGTTTCTTCCATTTCTGCCATCCCACACTTCCAGACGCTTCTTTTGTAATAACTTAAGTAAAGGCAAACGAGGTAAACCGTCACCGACATCTACTGGAGGAATCACAAGGCAATTTTGCTTTCGTCAGTTTTTAAGTCAAGTAAGTCAAAGTTTAAAAAAAAAATAAAAAAAAATAAATTATTCATTGGGTCGATCTGACCTTTCGGTCCATACAACCTGACTCAACCAGTCACTGTGGGTGAGGAAGATAGGAGGCTACCGCATCTATTGTCTCGGT